>OX463838.1:40208238-40326615 GCA_949825065.1 Odontocerum albicorne
ATATATATATATAATATTTATATAATATATATATATATATATATATAAATATATATATATATATATATATAATATATATATATATATTATATATATATATATATATATATATATATATATATATATATATATATATAAATTATATATATATATATATATATATATATTATATATATATATATATATATAATATATATATATATATATATATATATAGTATATATATATATATATATATATATATATATATATATATATATATATATATATATATATATATATTATATATATATATAATATATATAATATATATATATAATATATATATATATTATATATATATATATATATATATATATATATATATATATATATATATATATATAAACTGGTGTTATTCTTATAAGCGTTCGTTTAAATGGGATGTCCTGAACCATCCCGCGCATTCCCCTGACCTAGCACCTTCAGATTACTAACTCTTTACCTCCATGAAGCTGCACATGGGTGGAAAAAGGTTTTCAACCGACGAGGAGGTAAATGAGGAGGTGGAGAAGTGGACGGAGGGGTTGGCGGGAAACTACTTCGAGGAAGGCATCAAAAAGTTGATACCCCGCTTCACCACCTGCATTAAGAGGAATGGCGACTATGTCGAAAAATAGCTTACATATTATGTACTACGGTAACCACGTAATTTTTTTGTTTAAATTAAAAAATTGTAACCTACTAAAATTCAGTACACTTACTTTCTGGACTTACCTAGTATATTCTTTCATCATAACATTTTATTAAGGTTAACTCAATTGTGTTTTTATTCAATTATATTGTTCTGATACTCGTAGGTGCAAACATGATAATTTATTTTACGTAACTTGACAGAATAATGTATTTAAGATTGTCTGTAGATTTACATAATTGCCAGATATTCTTTTATAATTACGTTAAAAACTATTAAAGTTAAATGTTTTAGATATATTAATATGAGATATAAGATAGGTTATAAGATGTAAAAATAATTTAAAAAAAGATTAAGTTTCGACGGTGCTATTTTGCTGAAATAAAAACAGATATGAAGAAGAAGACTTCGATTTAACTCCCGAAATGCAATTATTATCTTATCTTATAAATTCAACCATTTTGATAAATGCAAACTGTTTTTTCAACAATTGATACACACTTTGTCAGTTTTTAATGTGGTGAATACATATCATACATACACTTGTATATGATTGGATTTTTCTGTTTAGTAACATGTTATTCTGCAAATGTATTCTCCTTCATTAGTTACAACTTCTTGTCAACGTTCTACTAGTTTTTCAATGCCTGTGCGATAATAACTCTCATGATGATGCAAGATGACGCCTTGCCAATGCAAATCATCGCGTGTTTCGCTTGCGTGGATGCAAACCTTGTATCGCTCTGGGCGTTGCTTGTTGACCATAACTCACCCATTCTTTCCGTTTCTTCATATTCACATAAAAGCACAATTTTTCATCACCAGTAATGATGCGGTAAAGGAACCTTTGCTTGTGGTCATGCGTAGCTCGATGACGCACGAGCAAACCAGCAGAAATTATTGAACGTTGATTTTTGTTGTTTTCACTCAAAACATGTGGAACCCAAGCGCCGAACTTCTGGACATTTCCAATGATGGACATTTCCGATTTAAGATGGTGGTATACAGTCATGTGACTATAATTCATCTGCTCAGCCAATTCTACGGTGGTTTGAAGGGGATCTTCATGAATAATATTGTTTAAGCGGTCCTCATCGAAGTTCACTGGTCGTCCGGAACGCTCCATGTTTTTTAGGTCGAAATTATCGTCTTTGAAATGCAAAAAACATCGACGAGCTGTCTTTTAATTCATAGCATCTTCACCGTACACTTCGCAAATATCGCGAGCAGCTTTGGCAGCTTTATTTCCTCGATTGAAGGAGGCGTCGAAAATGCTCACTTTCGTTTACTTAACATTCCATTTTGAAGGGTAATCTAATAAAATAATATATGTAACGTAAAAGCATACACAATATCTTGTAGAGCAGAAAATTTTCTTTCGAATGACGTATAACGTTCACCATTTTGTTTTACTTTTGGTGTGCCTTTTTAAATTTGGAAAAAAAAACGGACACAACTTATGTTAACACCTAATATTATTTTTGAGGCACTTGAAAGAACACACGGTAAAATGAAACTGAATTTTTTATATCCTTGAAGACAGCTTTGCTATGTCAAAATATATGACTGTTTTTTGAATTCACATTGAACTCCTAAACATGCTATACAATTTTTTTAGGCTCTGTTAATCGAGTCTTCAGATTCAAAATTGGAGCAGGTACGGTTATCCTTTATCGTACGTTTTGTTCTACATGCCAAGATATAACAATAAATTCATTAATGAACACTTAACCAGGTTGCTTTTAATTTTAAAAAAAGTTAGTACCATTAGAAATCGATCTTAACACCTACGGTATGAAGATTACCTACGTACCAACTAGGCCATAAATGACGTTAAAAACGTTTGTATTTAACATAGGTTAAAAATTGACACAAATGTTTTTCCTTCCGATTCTACATTAGGATATATTCGATTGTGATGAACGGTGGCAAGGCCAACTGGATTACAATACCATTTAATAATATGGAGGGTGAAATGAAACAAAAAGTCATGTGCTTTAGTGATGAATTAACTGCAACTTTATCATTTAGTATTGAAAGAACTCTTCTTATCAATTAAATTAAAGTTTTCTCATCAAAATCTTAGTTATACCTCACTTGGAAATTAGCAATTAATTTAAAAAAATCTTCTGTCAGTTTTTCAATTAAGTGGGATGGATGCTTTGTCTTTTGGTTTTCGTTCATCTACCACCACATATAGTTTCTCTGGGCTGTTATAATTTCTGAATATTGAGAGATCTAAAATAATAATAAAAATAAATCTGCCTTTTGTGCTCCAGTGTGTTGTCAATATTATGTCATTATTTTTTATACGAGCGCAAAATAGTTCAACACACAATTTTCGAGGAGCTTGCGTGTGTTGCTCTTTTTAATAACGGTGTTCATCTCAACAGGGGTCATATCGACCCAGAACGGGAATTTTTTTGACACTTAACATTTCATTTTGATTCGCGGGAAGAAAGAATATCACAACATTTAGTCTATTTTTTACGACTACGCATAGATTTTTCTATAATGGAAGAAGAAACGCTCTAAGTATTTTAATTGTTGTTATTCCTCCATAGTTTTTTGCTACGAGTACACATCCGTCTATAGGGATAGAAATAACATACCAAGTATTTTAATTGTTTTTATTTACTCCTCAATAGTTTGCTGCTGCGAGAACAAATCAGTCGTTCTATATGGGAAGAAAGAACGTACCAAGTATTTTAATAGTTTTTCTTTCTTTACTTGTACTTTTCTACTACGAATATTGTTCTAAATGGTCTGAATGAACACACCGAGTACTATAAATGTCTTTTTCCAGTACTTTATTCTACAATGATTCATGGAGTTTTCTGTATGGGATTTATTAAATTAATCTTTTATTTATTTATCGATGGACGCATCAAGTTTGTTTTTCTTTTTCTATGTAACTTTTTAAGAATACATATGGATTGTTCTAACTGAGGCGAATGGACGCAGAGTTTTTAAATTAATTAACGTTATTCTTCTGTAGTTTTCTGTGCTCTTGAAGTAATATTTTATTATAAAACACCGCTGTACAAGTGAAGTTTTTCTAATTATTTTATTATTTTAATGGAAAAAAAAATATTTTTGTTATTCTTATAAGCGTTCAAAGTATTTTGTATAATTGGGTATGAAGTAAAGGTGAAAATTTTGACTTACCGCTGTGTGTAGAAACGGTATCAGATGTTAATAATCCCTGCCTTAGTATTCCACACAAGGAACCTCAAAATATGATGTACACTTGTCGCAGGATTTCATCTCAACGCCATAATCAGACTTGCGATCTGAAACTTTTGTTTTTTGCTGAATTCGGAGACATATTGAGTTCATGAAAAATGATTCATTCGAAATTGATTCAGTGTTGTTGACTACACGTCCCTCGTTTTATTTACTTGATGGACGATGAAGAAGTTGTTCTTTTTGTTTGACCGGGATTATGATTAATGATGATTGTTTACCTCTACATTTTCTGTAAATACATAACAAAGATCACAATTCAAGTGGGTTATTTCAAAGAATTCTTTTCACAATGCCCACTATTGAGTTTTTTTGGGATCGTTTCTTTGTTAGAAATAATCAACGGACTTTGATGTCTATTTTCAGATTGGTCATCGATCGTTGTTAATATTTGTTTTTTCATTATGGAATTAATTATTTCATTTAGTTTTTCATGATCAGAAATAGATAATTTTTTTAAATACCGTTTTATAAAATTCATACCGAGAGTGCTTTTTTATTAAGTACGAGTATAAGGGTGGAATACAAACCACAAAATTTAGACGAAATTAAATTTGAAAATATTGAAATTAAGTACGATTGAAACTTGAGCGTAGATAAATAAAACGTTTATTTTCTACTATACCCTTAGAACCTACAATGCTATTTAAATTATTTAACCGCAATAATTTGTTATATGACTCCAATATTTTTATAAATTTACAATATTTATTTTTAACATATACGCTGGTGGGGCTTTTACATTAATAATATAGTAAAAAATTTCCGACTAAGAAAGAAAATTATACAACTTGAACAATAGTCAACAAGTGTTTATTGATCGAAAACAAAAAAAATACAAGCTTTCGATCAAAAAACACACATAAGAAAAATTGTTTACATACAGAGGAGATGAAATATTATGTTAATTTGTCTGAAATAGGTGACATGAATGTAAAATATGTTGTTAATATAATTATTCTCCAATCGATGCATACGCACTATCGAGGAAATACGAGTATGATAGAGTTGGTTCTTGCTAGACTGCAATGAAATAACTGTCGTTGGCGCTTGACACGATGCGGGGCGTGGAGGGCGATACATTGAAACGCGATGAAAAATTCTTAAAATGATAAGTTTAAATAAACCTAAAAGAGATTTAACAGCAGCAATTTCTGTATATAAATAAAACCACTGCTTTTATTATAGTTGACCATGTCAACATTCAAGCTGCACGCAGAACTCAATGATTGCATAAACATGTTTGTTTAATAATAAGACTTCATTTGTTTTCAAAGTGCTTACTTAATGCACAAAGCATTTGTTTTGTTTAATTCACTAAAAAATATTAAGAAATTATTATGGTATATATCTAACTAATTGATCAATTTATCTAACAATTTCTAGTGTAATCCTTTTATGGCAATTTTGTTACAAGTTTTTCCGAGTTTATTCCGGGCACTGTGCCGATGTATTCGTAAAAATATTGAAAAAAATAAAGAAAAAGTTAATCGAATAGGAACAAGCAGTTATTCTTTATTCACGCGAAAGGAGCTAGGGATGGAACGCGAGATTATCATGAGAAGGAGATAAATCATTGTGGCTGATATATTTTTGCGCTTTCTGAGAGCGCAGATTTTGGCAACCTCTTCAAATGCACATTTTATTTAAGATCATGAAGGCAAAATGAATATCTCAAAAACATCAAAGGAAACTGAATACCGAAATCGAACAGCTTTCTTTAAAAAAAAACAATTTTTTTTAATAATACAATTTCATACTTATGAAACGAATATATTTAAAAATATTCATAGACTTTTAAATTTTCATAACATTGTCATGTTACGAAAATTAAATCTTTTTACTGAATATTTATTTTTTAACTTTAAATTTGATACAGGTTAACCATAATTAGTATATATCAAAGAAAACATAATATAACTTACATTAAAATAAATTAATGTATAAAAATTAAAATAAGCTTACGATTACTCATGCTTCCCTTTGAACCACATCAATGTTTACAAGGTTTATTAAGGAGTTCAATTTTCAATATATATTCACCAAAATATGGGAAATAACGGAAAATTGGTTGAACAAAGTCGTTCCATGTGTGAGTGGTGACGCTTTTAATAGCCCAGTTCATAAATATGCCACAAAACAATACTATTTCACAATTGTGTAAATTATTGTTGAGAACATAAAACGGATGTTTGTCAATCAAATATTCATTCGAGTTCGCTATTTTTCTTCAAAGTAATCTGTGTAGGTATTTTTCATATATCGAAAGGTCTGCAAGGATTTTCTTTGTAGTTCGCCTTAGCTTGAAATTTATTGTGGTTCATACCAAATTTGTTTTAATTCCATTTGTAAAAGCGGGGAAGTTCGATATATTTTTTCCTTGAACTCACAAAATATATAATATTTTATTAAATCTTTTTTTATTATTACATTTACATTTTTTAAATGAAAGGGTTCAATAAAAATGTTAATTGTTAATTTGAATCATGGGTTTGATTTCCAATTAGCTCGAGTCTTAATTTAATAACAGCGTCATTAAGGCGAGTTGGCTCACTGAATAGTGCTTTTTCAATTATCTCTTATCTATGATCACATATTCACATCCCATAGTTTACGACTTCGACTTCCCTTATTAAATTATTAGAAGCCCTTTCAACTGTGTTAGTTTCAAATTATTGTCACCCATACTATTGTAAAGGTAGGCAGAAAGGACAAGATGCCAGGCTTCCATCATTGCGAAACACTATTTTACCTCATTTTTAATAATAATAAAGATTACAGGAGTGCAGTATTAATTTATTTATATAAAGGTAACCACGTTATTAGTTTACTGATTGCATTGAACAAACTTAACGAAAATAATTTTATTGAATGAGTGATAAGAAAATAAATATGGCATGACATACGTATGGCTAAGATTTTTCATTCCATATGGTTGCTGGAAGAATGCATGGCAAAAAGTTAAAAAACTATTTTGCATTTGTGGACTTAGAAAAAGCATATGATTGCGTGTGAAAAGCAAACTATGGAAAATATCGAATGACTATGGTGTTGAATGTATATAAATTCACAGTATTGCGTCATTATATGCCGAATGTAGATCCCGTATTTTTGTGAATGGTGCCTGGATTGAGTTGTTTACTATCGAGAAAGGAGTTAAGCAAGGATGGGTTATGTCACCATAAAGTAATTCAATATTTATATAGCCATACAAATGTCGAAAAGGAATGGAGTGAATCGTAATATGCTGATGAAATAGTGGTTTTTGCGAAAAATTTGGATCAATATAAGTATGATGATAAGTAAATTGCATGAAAAATGTGAATAGAAAGATCTAAGTATGGTTATAGAAAAGTGTGAAAGTAAAACTGAAAGTTATATACGAGTATACACGTGAACAATAAAATATTAGAGAAAGTAGAGGGACTCAGCTATTTGGGTAATGTATTTTCAGTAGATGTAAATGTTACAAGTGCTATTGAATATCGTGTGGATTTAGAAAATAAAATCAATGGGGCACTATGACAAATTGATCCGTTCCATAAGTATTAAAATCTGATAAAATGATGATTCTCAAAGTATTTTGTTTTTTTAGATTGATATATGAGAGTGATACAAATATATGGAAAAATTAAGGGGACCCGAAAAAAAAAAACACTAAAAATATGTACACCAAGAATAATACACGAATCGATGACATGGTGAATGTAGGTAAGATTTTAACAAATATTTTGAATTAGATGGAATTGTTTGGGCATGTAGACCAAAATAAATCAAGAATAACTTACTTACCCTATTTACGAGTACAGCGCTAATGTGAGTAGTAAGCGTAGTACAGGCTCATCAAGGATTCTATCAATCTAAGAATTTATTTTTGAATGTAGGTCATTGATTTTAATTAATTTTAAGAGACTGAGTGAGCAAATTATAGTTGTCTTATAATACATTCTTATAATAAAATAACACCTAGAGTTTGCCTGGAATCAAATGGCAGCTTGAGCTCCAGTACAGACAGTATTGGAGAGCCATGCCGGAGGCTTTGGACCAGCAGTGCCTGAAGAAGAAAACACATTTAATAGAAAATATTTACAATGTTCACTTGATTTAAGTTCGTTAAATAATAAATTTTATGTTGACTCCCTAATTGAAGTCAACATTTTAAATTTTTGGAATGATTCAAAAACGTGTTCTCGCATATAGTAGGGGATTACTTGCACGGGATGTTGACTCTCTAAATGACGTAAGATTATATTTTGTCGTGGTGAACGCCTTTGCGAAAATACCCATCTATACACATATTGCGTACTCGTGTACGCCCCGTTTAAATTTTTTGGCTAAAATTATCCGATTTTTTGGCAACAAAAATGGAAGACGCCTTACCAGTGGTGTACTATTGTTGCTGAATTTAATGTTACCATAAAACGTTGACTCAGTGACTTAATAATAAGCATAAAATTTGGTTGCGAGACAAAAATTTGTTCGATACCAAGATATTAAAATGAGTTTGCTGTATTGGGTACGATATCAACATTCCTCCTATTATTTCAGTGTTTTGTCTACTAAGTTCCGCGGATCATAATTTCTCTGAGAAGAAATTATCTGAATGCAATGAATTATTGTGTATCCATTTCGTACTTTAAATTTGTCGTTAATTCTTTGAAGGAGTGTATCAAATAAAATAAAAAACCGGGCAATATTTTTAATAATAGAATCCTTTTGAATAATATTAATTGATTAATGATTAATACAAACACATAAGTACATATTTCACGAAATTTATTTTTGGGTTGCACACAAATTAAATTGTATTGCACACAAATCTTTTATTTCTTTAACTTCGTGTTGCACACAAATGATTCACTTCCGGACTGGTTTTATCTTTAAATCACCTACACCTTGATTTATATTTTCTTTAGATTTTATTCTATTTATCATAATTTCTTATAGCCCTATTCCGTAACGAAAAATAGAATTTTCTAAAAACTAGGTCTTCTCAAAGGACGCTGTTGATGGGAACTGCCGATTGACATGGAATTTAATTTCTTTCGCATAGGAATTTAGATCTAATAAGACTGTATGTTTACTGAAATGTTATAACTTTCACACAGCAAACCAATATATGCACAGATGTCTATTATCCACAGGATGACGAGCGATTGCATATCTATCTTGGATTATATAATAAATGTGGAGTTTTATTGAAAAATATCATTTTCAAAATGTTTACACATAAGAATTTGAAACACGAACACGCATATTGACTTGTATATTTTTGTTACAGATTAAATTTCTCCGCAGTAATTTGAAACAAACTTAACTACAAACTTCTATAAGAATCGTCTACTAAAATGAAGACTAAAAATACGTCCCACACCTTTTGAATGGTCGGAAAAAGATAAATTCAATGTCGGCAGTGGGTATAACTGAATAAGAAAGTTATGAAATGTGCGTATGATAAATTATGAGTATTGTATGCGGCGAAGGTATAGAGAATCAAAATAATCGGCATGCATTTTGTTTTTGATAAACAAAAAACAATAAATTGAACATCTATAAACAAGTTATAATTTTATTCAAAATACTATTTGAAAAAGTATCTTGAGTTATTTACTCGTATATTAGAATATTCTTGTGTCTATGGGTTTTTCAAAATTTGCAAACAAATATGCTTGCTTTAAAGCGTTCACATTTTACAAGAAGTTGATTCGAGGTCCTCCGTTGAAAATTGATTGAGAAATAGTGTGCTGTTTTATATAAGCGAATTTTGGTTGATAAACGATAGTTGTCTGATTACCAGAGATAACTATTGATGAGAGAAAATCGGTGTCAGGCTGTAGACTATAGAATATTGATGTAGGTATTTTTACATGATTTTTATTATCGCAGGTTTTGCAAACTTTATTATAATCGATCAAATAACTAGTATCTATGTGATATATTTTTTTTTACAAATAATGAGCATCATCACCATTACGCCTTATCTGTATAAGGGTAGACAGAGAGAAAAGATTTCCACTTTATTATGTACTATCGACAGATTACGTTTCCGCCATGCTCATACATCATGTATTATCTCATATTGAATACTTTTCATTCTTCCATCTTTCAAAATTTGATTAATTTAGTCGTATAATTTTTTTATACGACTTCCAAAACTTCTTGTACTAATCTTATAAATTATATTTTCTCAATACTTCATAATTTATTTCTTTTACAATACTTCTACTCTTCTAGCGAACCATTTCAATGTTCTTTTAATAAGATGATAAGCGAGAACTGAAAAGTAAAGAAAGTGCTATTAAATAAATTCACGAATTGAATATTCTAGATTTTTTCATTACCTAAAAATATAGTCCGTAAACATCACAACAGTATATTTTATACTGCTTTTACAATCACAAAAGTATAGTTTTTTATAGTCAATTCACCCGAACTAGGATGATTTGTGCCATCAAATTCAAGTCATTATGCAATTATATGAGTCAATATAATAAAACATTTTTTTAAATGACAATTTAAAGTATCAGTCGATAATGCCTGAAAAATTTAACAATCGATCTATAAGTGGAAAAGCTCTACGTAGAAAAAAGAAACGCAACATTCATTGAACGCGGCAAAGATACGACCTTTAGTACATCAAATCTGTCTTGCAAAGAACAACCGAAAAATAGACGAAACATAGTTTCATCATCCAAACCCCACTCGCAGCCGGATTTAGTCTTATACACCAGTCACATTCCAATCCAACGCACATTGGTGCCAAGTATCATGTTTAATTTGATTTAAAATATCAGTTACTGGCTGTGAAAAATCAGATAGAGGGCAACCGGCAGAACACGATTCCTTTGCCAAGGAATCAACACATTCATTACCGGTGATACCGATAAATGTGAAGAAATCTAAGCCAGTGAAACAGCAGAGAAAAATGTTTTTGACATCAATTGAAATAACTTGGCTTGATTAAGCAAATAATTTCTTTGAATGAGTTATTCTAACAATTACCTGAAATTGAATGAAGCACATAGGGAATCGGAGAAGATAACATTTTTATAAAATTTAAGTAATCGCAAATTCTAAGGGTCTCTTTTATTGCCACATATTCAGCTGAAAAACTGAAGAGTGAAGGGGAAGTTTAAAAAGTGCTTTTGTGTCTGTCACAAGAATTACATTTTTCTATTTTGGTTCCATCTGTATAAATATGCAAAAAGTCTCTATTCAGGATAGTATTAATAGACTTATTGACAATGGCAGGAGGAAGATGATTTTTTTTATCAATTCCTAGGCACTTGATGACCCTGGGGATAAAGGACATTGAATGAGATATCGAATATCATTGCACCAATAATAATTATTTAACACTTGGATTGAGCAGAAGCAGTGATGGAAGGTAGTGAACTGCTATTATTTAATATTCTAAGCAGAATTTAAGAAATTATTTTGACAACTGAAGTGAAGTTTCAACTTGGATCTTGGCATATATTAGATGAGTCTACATTATAATTTAAGGCACAACCATCCCGTGGACAGGAAGTTGATCATTCGTATATTATAATAGATTGTCGTGAGTTTTTTTTGTCAAAATACGGTTTATTCACGGGGCGACGATTCATAGTTATTAGAGATGATAATGTACATTCACGATGGTGTTCTAAACTACGTAGACCATCATTTTGTTTCATAGCCTCATTTAAACTTTTCTTTGATACCGGATTCATTTTTGGAGCCTGCATATCATATATGTGATACGTTTTTTGTGGCCATTGAGTGTTTGATGTTTTTTCTGCCATAACAGTTTCGGGCACGTAAATTTCGAGACTTGGTGAGCTTCAGTGCAGTTAACACATTTCAAAAGTCCACCTGAAAAAGTAAATTCCTCATCCAGGTGGTCATCTGAACACTTGAAACATCGAGGAGCAGATATACATTTCTGTTAAGCGTGACCGTATTTACACCATTTAAAACAGATGATAGTTAGAAATCTATATAATTCGTAAATAAGTAGGTATGTTTTGAAAAATTTTGGCCTTCAAATGTGAGAACAACAGTTTGACAAGGCTTCCAAACTGTTACTCCAGTACTTAATAACTGTTACTACAGTACTTCCAAACTGTTACTTCAGTCTTTGTAATTTAACCACCTAGCGGCATCCAGGAGAGGTTTGGATATTTTCGTCAACTTCCTCAATCGAGAATTTTGTAGAGATTCCACAAACTAAATGCATTTTCGTAACTTTGTACTTAGGGATAAATGCTTTAAGGTTATTGGATACAATTGAGTCATTACTTAGGAATTTATTTGCCGCTTGAGCACTGGTGAGTTGCATTAAAAATTTTAAATGACCTTCTTTAGTCTTAATGCCATCGGTCACCAGATATCCCATATTTTTTAATATCAAACTACCGAACTTCATAGGATGGAGAGCTTTGGATGTATCATTATTTGGCACTTTTATCAAATATTGAAGATAACTGAAGAATTACGTAAGATATTTTCGTGTTCTAGGCGAAAAAGACCCTCTGACGATGGGGGAAATGGTGATACTAGACTCCCAGGTCCCACATCCTCTCTTCGTCTTGTGTAACTTGAAAAAAAAACTAAGTTTATTCACCCCAAAAAGTATAAGTCACCAGAATTTTACCTAGAAATGACAGCAAAATAAAACAAAAAATATATAAATATAATTTTAACAAAATACTCGTACATAAATATTGAAATAAAGTAAGGTCATTGACCTAGAGACAAAACAAAAAAGAACAAAAATATGAGTTTTAAATTCTCGTAACTAATAAATGTATTATAACTTTACATCGCTCACCAAGGAGATAGAAATAAATTATAGTATAATTTAAATGAATATTGCAAAACTTAGCCCAGCCTACTCACAATAATTAAAGGAGTAAAAATCATAACAGTAGTTTTATAAGCAGTAGATACGGTGCTAAAAATCACAGCAGTTCAACAGTGTCAATCTCCATGGACTAGTGGGTAAGACGACTATTTTCCAGCTCGGGGGCTGCGGGTTCGATTCTCGTTGGAACCCAGTTTTTTTTAAATAATAAGGAATTCAGTCTGGTTGGCTGGAAGATATTACTACATGGCAGTCCACCAAGTTGTACTCTAAACAACAAAAGCGTATTATAACAGTACTAGAGTTTTCTTGGTTCATTATTTAGGTATAATTTTAAAACAATATGCTAGATAAATAAGTTATGTTGATTTGATTATTTAGATTTCTTTATTGTTTGGTTTATCAATTTCATGAATTAATGTTAAGTTTGTTTATTTTTATTTATTTATTTATTCATTTTACACATGACATGAAATATACATAATTTGCGAAAAAAACCCAGTCGTGCTCCCAGTAAACTAGGCTTTTGCCTGTATCTCACTGAGGACATATATCATGAAAAAAATGTATACTTTTACAATTCATATGCTAAATCGAATGAAAGTTAAATATGAAATTACGGAGAATTGTTCAAACATTAAAAAAAAAACTTATTTCATAGGGTAAATAAGAAATATACGAAGAAAATAATAATATTCGAGTTATTTGTGATTTTTATTTATTTTAACATTTAAAATAAGAACTGCATAAATTCAGCAAAGTATCCGTTATAAAAGACTTTTGTTCAAAAATAACTTGAATGAAATTTACCCTCTAGCATTATCTTCACTCGGCCAGGACATAAAACTTAACGGCCAAGTAAAAGGTATAGATTTTAATGCCAGAAATTAGCCCTAATACGGCTAACAAAATGTCAAAACATTTAATCACCTTTCCGATATATATTCTAAATATCAACTGAAAAGGTCGAATGGTTGCTAATGGTGAGCTTATTCGCTAAAATCTGGAATGATTTAAGCGATTGGATTTCCAATGAGTGAAAAAAATTTAGTAATGATATTTATTGAAAAAAAATAAAATAATATTCATCTCGAAAATGTAAAACTAATGATTTCATACATAAAAGTAATTATTCAAATATTATTTTATTACATTTTCAAGGATCAAAATATTATTTAAATTGATTCTGTTCATAAAATAAAGTTTGATTATGAATAAATGGCAAAAAATATTTTTTCTCAACATATTGACGACCTCCAATTTCCTTCGCAAGCACCTGTTTTATAACACAAGGATTACGGTTTTTATTTCTGTTGGCACTCAGATTTTTTTAAAACCAAACAATTAAAATTTAATTGTAAGCTGTGTAGCTATCATAGAATATAAATCTGCGACAAATTCGAATTGATTATAAAACAAACTTGACCAGTATTGACTGTTGAGTCTAAAACTGAAAATAAATCAAGTATTGGAGAATATTTCGTTTTTGTCGAGCACACGTAATTAAGATTTATTGGGTTCACCAAATAAAGTTCGACGAATGTAACATGTTGTAAGAAGAACTACAAAGCAATGTGTAAAATGTTGTCAGGACTTGGGTACGGCCGACCAATTAGTTTATTGTAGTTAAAAAATAACCATTAAAAATAGTGAACCAGAGCAGTCAAAGGGAGATCTTGCGTCATTTTCGAGAAGGATTGCTTCCTATTGTTTCCAACTTAACTGCCTCGAGTGGCTGGCTTGTCTTCCCATTTGTATAGAAATACACGACACTTTATGAGGATCGGTAATTAGTGTTCCGTCTGCGATCTGTTTTATTGCAGTCACAGATAACTATTGTTACTAAGAAAAGAAAATAAAACTTTGCGCAAGATATATTTCGAGGGCGAAGGCGCTTTTATGACCGCGATTGTCATGCGAGAGAGAAAAAAGGGGTCAAAAAATTTCTCTTCTCCTTTCTAAAGAAATACGTCGCGCTTAATTTATTACGGACATAGTTAAATATTGAAAACAACGGCTGAGAATAACAATTCACTCGAGATACATTAAAAAAAGAAGGGTCCAGTATTGTCTCTTAAACAATAAGTTTCACCGGATGTTATACAAAAAGGATTCTCGACTTAATTACGCTGTGAAAGTTTAAATAGACTATTCATTGGCAAAATAACGAAAAGATTTATGATTTTTTTAACGGTCGCGAGGGACTTTCTATAGAGTTCCAAAATGGCGGCGCTAGGCTGAGATCCCTTAAATTAAGGGACCGCGATCTTCCGAGTTTTTCTCTCGCCACGAAGTTATCAAGTCAACATCATTCTCGTCTTGACGCTGTTCGCGAACTTGAACAAGCTTTTCTCACATTTGATTGTTCATTCTTATTTGATACAATTTGTCCGGTAAATTCCCGAGGAACTGAGTCGTGTGGGTGTATTACGACACGAATTGGCGGTCGCCAACCACTGAGGGAATTTCTTCACATCAGCGGCCCTGTAGTAACAGTATAAGGTCAGAGGGCCATATACGAGTCGACCTGGTCATACACTTGAAGCGGATCTGGGATAATACATTTTGTCCTGTTTTGGAGTAAGATCAACCTTATTTATCCTCTTTTGCTTGTCATTTTATGGTGATATTTGAGTATTCTAGAGATTGGCGAGATCTAATCTTTGAGAATTGACACATTTCCGCAACGGACTGTTGTGTGATAATAAATTACTTCGACTGCCTGTCCATCTGAAAGGTTAGCGGAGTAGCAGAGAGAAATCTGCCCATTTGATTTTCCTGACGGAGTATCAGCTCGTCAGGATTAAATATATAACCAATTAACAGCAAATATGTGTTTCATTATGTATTTATACCTACCCAAGCACTGACGAATGCCTACCTCTTCCCACGACATCTTGAGATCTTATTGAGCCTTGTTTTACCTATACTGAGCTACCGGAGTAAGAGTCATACATTGTAACATCCAGGCTTTTAGTAATCCAACTTAATTAATTAAAGGGTAAAAAGTCTGAAAATGTTTCCGATAAAAGTTTTCTCTAGTACAATGAAATAGAGTCAAGTCAGAGATAGAAATTTTCTTGTAATTGGAAGCATACTCGTATAAATATTTACTAATTTTGCCAAAACATGACGTGCTATACTAAAGCTTTTTTCTTAATACGACTCCTAAACTCAGGCGTTGTAAAGTATTGATTCGAGAATTCTTTGTCATCAAAAACAAATATTTTTATAATATATTCCATCGTGTTTTTTTCTTATACCAAACTACATATTTTTATAATAAACTTTTTTAGTATATATTTTTTAGGTTTAATTACCAACAGTCGATTGACTTGTGGTAATCTTTTCCGAGTGCCGTGTCTGGCCCCCCTGACGTCGGCGATCACTCTTGTCTTTGGCGGCACGAATGGCTCCTCAAATGTCTGGATACCTGTTCATTCGCGAATGTTACGTAACCAAGACAGGCTAAATTTTGTCCATCAATATTAATTTTAGGAAGTGGTATTTTTCTTTTCTCAATATATTAGCCAGACAGGCAATATTTCAATATTTCATAGTATTTAAGAGCTTTCGTTCTAGATTTGCTCAACCAAGCACCTTGGTGTTTGATATACCAAGAAAATCTGAGCATTCTCTAATAAATCTACATTTCGAATGGTTCTACCTTATTTACTCGTAGTATTCTGGTCTTCATAGTCCATGTTCCAACACCATAAAGTTAAAAATACCATATATATAGTTCTTAATCATGCGTTGCGATGTTTAAGATTCCAATTATCATTGCACAAAACTGATCCCAACTTGAGAAATCCAGCATGCAGCAATCTGCATACATTCCCATTCCACACTTGCAGTCACTCATTGACTTTTGTAGTCCCTTTTCAAATAAATTATGTAAATATTATATGAATCTATATAAATATCGAACAACCAGGGTGACATCTTTGCTTTACTCCTTTTGAAATAGAAAATTACTTTGTCAAGGTTTATTTTATCATCATTTTTATAATTATAATTTTCTACAAAGGGAAGTTCTAAAGATTAAAAGAAATATTTATTAATTTTGTTGATAACACGAATTTATTTTATGTTTTGAACCTCTGCCATTCGTAAACACAGTAAAAAGTTGGCATGAGTGAAATGAAGCCTCCATTCGACACTTCAATTTAGGTTTTGGCCCAAAACTGTGAGATATATATGGAGAAGCTATCTTTTTCATATTTTTTGTTGGAATCCGGCCAGTCGTCTCAACTGCAAACGTAAATAATAGTCGTGGAAATATGACACAAGCTAGCGTCAGCCAAACTATTGGCATTTCAGCCGCACCGCGCACCGGATGTCAGCCCGACTCGGAGGCGGAAACTGACGATGAGGAATTTGATGAAACGAACCTGTTCGCAATACACTCGTACATTTCTATGAGAGGGAAAAGCGGACCAACTACAACTTTCATGACACCGTTTTGTGCAGGGACGGCATTTCGGCTTGCAGGGACGGCTGTGAATTTATTGAGTATTGTAATGCTGAATACAATTTGTTTATATATGTAAGTCTATAGTTTCGCTAGTATAACATATCTGGCCGTGTTTTCTTTAATTTCCTATATCGACAGAGTGCTAAAAAAATTTAAGTAGTAAATAAATACTTCACAAATCTGCAACGAAAACATGAGTGGGAGTTGTGGTACAGAAAACAGAAAAATATGCCGTACTTGAAGAGGCAACTACACACGTACACATCTAGTACGTGTGAGTGTTTTAACCAGACGAACTCATTTACCAGACAAGTATCCTTTTTTATTTTTTTCCGAGTACTTACGGAAATCGAGCCCTAAACCTTTGGTATGAAGTCAGCGTCTTGCCAATTTGTCCACGGAGGTGCGTGATGCATGTGAAAGTTAAAATTCTTTGTTTTGTAAAAACGATTCTTTAATAGCTATAAAAAATCGATCAATTTTATAAATAGTATTTCATTAATATGAGTATATCGACTGAAATTCAGATCCTGATAGAAATGATGTAGTTCAAATGTGCGGGAGTAAATTAGCTCAGCTGTCGCGGTAGTGGTAGTTATACAGAACTAAACATTCAAAACCATTGAACTATTCATATTTGATTATTAACATATGTTTTACTTGATCTTGATTAAACACTATAGATATTATATTATATTATATATGGCTGTATCAAACCTACACTACACTGTTCATAGTGAAAACATGAAAATTCCGATTCATTTCTTCATAATCCTAAAAAAAAAACTGTTGCAACATTCAAAAACAGTTAATTTCTACATATTTAAATAAAATATGTCAAACCAATAGTAAGAGTTATTAGCGAAAATAAGGAAAAACGTTATTGACTTTTTCAACGGACAATTTTACACAGCGCTGTTAAGAGAGCAAACTCTCCCCAAGGGCTCGGGACTCGGACCCACTATTAATAAACAAATCATGTCTGACAGCTATAGCAGCGCACGAGCGAATCATATTTAATATTTACTTTGTGTATAGTGCAACCTTATGGAATCAGAAAGATGTGTATGAGACCTTCGGTGAAAACCAGACTGGGAACCTTTTTTTTAAATAAAAAGAGTTCCAGCGGGAATCGAATCCGCAGCATCCAGGTCGGAAGACAGGCATCTTATCAACTAGGCCACGGAGGGCGTCAAAATATGTATTTCATTATTATAATGAAACAAACGAATTATCTTTTCTAGTATTCTTGAAACAATTTATTGAACCAAAAAGTTAATTTTAATATAGTCGTAAAAAATATTTGAGTTTTTATGCACTTTCGTAATTTAGGTCTCGGCAAGCCTCTGGGATTTATATTAAAATGGCTATTCATACAAATTTGGGTGTTTCCAGTCAGTGAGCAGTGTTAAGTTGATTACGTTAATTGAGAATACATATAATTGTCTAGAAGCGCAATCATAATAAGCTCTCGCTATAAAATTAAAAAAAAATACCACGTTCATCAAAGAAGAATAATTATTTTATATCTTTATTTCATTAGAAACTATAATTTTTTAAAATTTTCTGCAAAATGAAGGAGAGTTATTTGTAAAATATATCTTTGAAGTACGAACCTTAAGAAAACATAAGCAACAAATACGATTTCCAAAATAAATGAATGAATGAAACTACGAGTACTATATTTCCAATTCGCATGTTTATTGCGAAACTACGAGTACTAAATTTCCAATTCGCATGATTATTGCGAAAATTTACTTTTCTTTAGGAAAAATTCGTCGAGTTCAAATATTTTATTCAACAGTAATACTATAAGATACTATGCGTATCCAGAAAGTAAGTGTACTGAGGCTCTCACGACCGGATGGATTTTATTTTCGACATGTTGGCTACACTTCCGTGTAGCCTGACCCTTCCCCTCCGCAACGAGACCGGTTCGAGGTCAGTACGTTGAGAAGTGTCGACGCGACAACACGTTTCGTGAAAAATGTCAATCCAATCTCCCGCCAAGTGCGAAATACGCGGCGTCATCCGTTATCTCGTTTGGAAGGGAAAACCTCCGGTTGAGGTTTATAATGAGGTGAAAACTGCATATGGTGATAATGCTATGAATTGTACGAGTGTGTACAAGTGGTGTCGCGAGTTTAAAAACGGCCACGTCACACCTCTTCACCCTCCGCCAAAAAGTTCAAAACCACAATTTCAGCCAAGAAAATCATGGCATTCGTGTTTTGGGACTGTCAAGGCATAATTTTAATTGAATATATGCCTCAAGGGGAGACCCTCAACTCTGCAAGATACTGTGAACCCTAAAAAAATTGCGGAGGGCGATTCAGAACAAGAGGAGAGGCAAGTTGACAAAGGCAGTCTGCCTACTGCACGACAATGCCAGACCACACACGGCCAACGCCACGAAGGAACTGCTCGCCTCGTTCAAATGGGATGTCCCGAACCATCCCGCGCATTCCCCTGACCTAGCACCTTCAGATTACTATATCTTTACCTCCCTGAAGCTGCACATGGGTGGAAAAAGGTTTTCAACCGACGAGGAGGTAAAGGAGGAGGTGGAGAAGTGGACGGAGGAATTGGCGGGAAACTACTTCGAGGAAGGTATCAAAAAGTTGATACCCCACTTCACCACCTGCATTGAGAGGAATGGCGACTATGTCGAAAAATAGCTTACATATGTACTACGGTAACCACGTAATTTTTTTGTTTAAATAAAAAAAATTGTAACCTACAAAAATTCAGTACACTTACTTTCTGGATATGCCTCGTATTTTTATGAAAAGTATATAAAAACGATTTAATAAACGTTTTTGTTTTTTCGTTATGTTTCAATACGGAGAAGCCGTTGAAATATACCATATGTACCTGATTTCGTTTTCCAACTTTATGTCCTAAGGAGAATTGTTTCTCATAAATGTAAATTGGTTCCAATCTGTGCCATCGATTTCTTCAAATAGACTTCCTATTTTATTACAATAAATAAATCAGGTTTTCTGGCTTATTTATGTATTTAAAAAGCAAACACATTAATTGATTTCGGGATTCATTAAACAAAATATAACATATTTTTTAAGTGAATGTAGCAGAACTCAAGATTAAGATTAAGTGTTGAGGTTTCAATAGTAGTTCTTATGAATGGGTTTTGTTTGCAAGCTAGTAAATATTACGCATTCTAATTTTAAAATGTTAAGGTGTATCATTTACTTAATTTAATTAATTATTTTTTATTTTTCTTAAGTCATATCTTAATTGAGGTTTTCTTCAAATTAGTAATATTTTTGTACTCACACATATTGAATCAGAATAAGTTAAAATACTTAATTAATGTAAACGGAACATGCGTTAATATATTTTTAGTATTTAAATATACACAGTATAAAAAGTCAAAGACACAAAAATTTAAATTTCATAAATATCTGAGAAGTTTGCATTAAAATGATCAAAAATTTCTTTTTATATCGATGACTAATTTATTTGTTTATTTTACCAAATGTCCATAATTTGTTTAAATGAGTTTTTTTCATTTAAATTTGAAGTCAAACTGTTAGAACAAATAAATTAAAATAATCTTTAATCTAAGTTGTGAGAATAACGTTCAGTTGTTAGCTTTATTATCCATTGCAGCTAGAATTGGAAACCAAAATTTTCAAAAACACTAGAAAATAGTTTATGTATCTGATCTGAAATATTCGTTTTCTCCAAATATTCTACGGAATATTACCTTTTCCAGGAGAAATATTTCAAGAAAGTTGTACAAACTGTCGTTCAGTCTGCAAACTTAACGGAGTAAAGGTAATATATCGCACGTGAGGCGAACTCCACTGAGATACGGGAAATTTCTCCTCAACGCCTTGTAGCTGAAATCGGCTAAATTTAACATTCTCTCTTTACAGTATCTAAAATGTGACCTATGATGTTGAACAATTGTTTAAAAATATATTTCCTTAAATTTACAATTTACTTAGGAATACATTTATTGTTTTATCAGTTTACAAATCAATAAATAATATAGATATTGCATTTAAAAATATAAAATGTCTAAAAAATATTTTGTTGTAGGACTTCTCAAAACGTATGAATTTATTTGTTTATTATATACACATTCACCATTCTCACGACGTCATTCATTTTAATATATTTAAAATTTATCTTATTTTGAATATCCCGTTCTGCAAAGAACTTGGACTCGTTCTATACCTACTACATACATGGTATGTATGATATGATATTATATTTACACATAGATGGCATTGATAAACAATAATAATATTTTTTTCGAGTTCTATGTACGAGTTCGAGGTTTGTAAATTTGAAACCGGATTTTTTTTATAGAAAATAGACATTTATTGTATGAAAATGGTAAAAAATATTTTATTCAAAGTATTGCCTATCGCTAGCTACACATTTTCCCCATCTCTCTGGCAATTTGTGGATGCCACGCCAAAAAAACTGTTGCTCTTTTGAGCCAAACCAATCATCGAGCCATTTTCGTAAGAAGTGAAGCGCTGCTCAGCAAGTGCATGTCCCATCGATGCAAATAAGTAGTAATCGGATGGAGCCAGATCTGGTAAGTAAGCCGCATGCGAAAGTATTTGCCAACTAAACGCCTCAATTGTTTCCATGACCGATTTTTCTGTGTGCGATGGTGCTTTATCATGAAGCAAAATCACTTTGTGTTGCATGTTCGTTCAGTATTCATTATTAAGGGTTTCGCTAGGTTTTAGCAGCTCATAATAGATAATACCCTTCTGATCCCACCAAACACGGAGCATTGTCTTCCGTTCATAGGGATTTAACCTTGCAGTCGATGTCGCTGGTTTGCTTGGAGTTAACCATGATCTTTTACGCTTAAGAGTCTCGAAATATATCAATTTTTCATCGCCAGTCACAATTGGAGACATCGCCAGTCACGATGGAGAAATTATTTTCTTTTGTACCTGGCGAGCAACATTTCGCAAGTGGTTTTTTGGTTTTCCTGCTGTCTTTCATTCAGTTCATGTGGAACCCATTTTCCACCTTCTGGATCTTTCCCATGGCTTTCAAACGTATGGAGACGGCTTCTAGTGTCACATTTAATTGATCCGCGAGTTGTTGTTGCGTTTGAGCGCCATCCTCATCCAACAATGCTTGCAATTCGGCGTCTTCAAACTTTCTCGGTGGTTTTTCACGTTCTTCGTTTCTCACGTCAAAATCGCCCCTTTTGAATGTTTTAAACCACTCAAAGCACTGTGATTTACCAAGAGCATGCTCACCGTAAGCTTCGACAAGCGTTCGATGCGATTCTGTAGCAGTTTTCTTCAAATGGTAACAGAAAATCAATGCTGTCCGCAAATCGTAATTTTCAGGCACAAAAACAGACATGTTCAACGATATGAAAACATATGTAGTTGTATTAAACTTGTATTGTTGTGAGTTAAAAGTCTTTGATAAATGTAACCACAAGCAAAAGGCGCCAATGACGCGGTTTGGCAGTCACTACATTGACAACTAGAGCCATCTATGAGTAAATTCCGGTTTCATATTTACAGACCTGGAGCGCCCGGGCGAATCATGTTTGACATTTTCCTTGTACACAGTACAACCGAGGTATTTAAGTTACAGACAGACTGGTACATATATAGCACTGATAAATACTATTTTAAATGTTATAAAAAAATTGAATCGTTTTACATATATGGCATTGAAAAATTGAATTAGAAATTCTTACTAGTTCTACATACGTGTATATGGCATTGACAAATAATGTACCTTTTTTGACTTGTTATACATATATGGCATTGTCGACTTCCGTGGCCTATTTGGTAAGACGCTGGTCTCCCAAACCGGAAGTTGCGTGTTCGATTCCTGTTGGAACCCAGATTATTTTGAAAAAGGGTTCCAGTATGATTTTCTCTTAAAGCCCTTTAACCATCTATCTGGTTGGCTGGAAGAGATTGCCACAGAGCAGTAAGTCCACCAGGTTGTACTATATACAACGAAAGTGTTATAAAATACAATACAAATAATAATAAACCCTTTGACTAGTTTCACTTCGATGGCATTGACAAACGATATTATTTTTTTGTTTCGTTCTTTTAACATATGTTACGTTAGATGGCAGTGATAAATAATAATAAAAACTTTTACTTTTAACGACTTTGAATCAGTATATAGATGGTGCTGACAAGAAATGAAAAAGTAGTTCTATATGACGATATGACATTGCCTAATATAATTAAAAACTTTGACTACTTTTGCATAGGCGAAAATGACAAATAATTTTAAAACTTTGAAGAATTCTCCATATATGTATTGTATTATACGACATATTAATATGTGAAAAACATGAAGACCTGCAAAATACTATAGTCTGGAAAGGTGGAGAAGAATCTTGGAGGACAATGGATTGAGACTGAGCAGAAAGAAAACAGAGTATCTGTACCTACCATTCGAGAACACAAATTCTGTCACTCCCGTAATGCAAATGGATGGAAAAACATTACCAAATTGTGACTCCTTTAAGTATCTTGGGTCACTCATCCATAGCGATGGAGGATGTGCAGCAGATAAAACACATAGAATTAGTGTGGGATGGATGAAGTTTAGATTAATGACGGGAATTCCATGTGATCCGAAAATGCCAGTAAAGTTAAAAGTAAAAGTATACCAAACGATTGTCAGACCCGCACTCCTCTATGGCTCCGAATGCTGGACGATCTATATATAGCTCTTACTCTAGGCAACTAGAAACTGCTGAAATGAGCATGCTAAGATGGTCAGCTGGTGTGTCCCTAAGAAACAAAATAAAAAGCTCACGCATTCGTGGAAGCCTAGGTGTTACAGACATCAACAGCAAGATGGAGGAGAGGCGATTAAGATGGTATGGGCACGTTGGACGCAGAGCACCCGATCACATTGTGAACCTGGCAATCTCCATGGATCTTCCTCGAATAACAACCAGAGGAAGACCAAAGAATTCATGGGTGGTGCAAAAAGATAACCTGATGCAGAGGCACGGCCTGGGGGACGTAGTCCGGGACAGAAGAGCATACAACCTGAGGACGAGGAGAGCTGATCCCAACAGTCTTCGCAGACAGTGAGTTGGGATGGAGCCAGGGAGAAGAAGTATTATACGACATATTGTCTAAATACAGGTTAGCAACCCATTCAGTAGCCACTGTTTTATGACAAAGATCCATAATATTCCCAATAAACGATCTCAACGAATATTCATTACAAAAATAACAAGTAAGAAAACTCCTAATGAGTAATAATAGTAAACTGGTAGGTATATGTGTTTTATCAATATACTGGTTGTGGAAGTGAAAGAAGAGAGATGAAATGTTTCTTTTGTTAACCTATTAAGAAACACCAAATTTTCTGAGAAGTCAATAAATAGTCGTACTACTTTCGTCATCTTCAGTTTCATATGATTTGTTAACGTCATATGTAGAACAAGTCCAAGTGTTTAATAAAATTAGTTAATGCTATCTATGTTATGTAGAACAAGACAAAAAAAAACAATATAAGTTTCAATGTCATTCATTTAGTAATAGTCAAAAGCTTTACATTATTTGTCAGTGACATCTATGTGCAACAATACAATTTTTAATAGTACTTATCAATGCCATCTATGCACAAAAATCAGAGTTTTAAAATAAGTTATCAATTTCATGTGTGTAGAACAAGTCAAGGTTTTTAATAGCATACCATCAATGTAGAATTAGAATAAGTTTTTGACATTATTTGTCAACGCCATATTTGTAGAATTTGTCAATGCCATATATTATATATAGATCTTATATTATAACAGGTTCTCAGAAATAGCATCGATAACAAGATAATTTTCCGGCCCAGGTCATAACCCATTGGATAGCCACTTGTATTGGATGACGAAGCCATTGTACGTTAAACCCCCAATAAACGAACTTAACGAACATTCGTGTGGAGTATTGCAATTGTAGTGTAGTTCTTTCCTTAATCCTTATTTATACAGCATGTACGAGTATGAACATCTGCCATGTCTGGTCCGTACACGGTTCAACCTCACCTTCAGGAGAAATTGAAGTCTGACACCCTTTTTATGTTTTATATAGCTTACATTTTTTTCTATTTTTAAATTATTATTGATTTAATACATAAGTCTGAATATTATCGAAAAAAGACAGGTGAGGTGTAATTTCACAATTATCTTATGACTGGAATTATGATCTTATACTTGCGTAACACAATTATCTTATGACTGGAATGATGATCTTATACTTGCGTAACACAAAATTTTCAGTTTGCCACTTGAGAAGATATTTTTCTTTATTTTCTCGAGGAGTGTTGAGTAAAACGATTCATTTTATTCCTTTATTCAGTAAATTTATATTACCTGGATGAACTATCAAACATAATTAGATTTGATAAAAAATTTGACAATTTTATATTACGGAGGATCTGAGCCCGCTTCCGTGCGCGAACACGGGGTGTATGACTATTGAGGTCGTGATGTACGATTGGACTGAAACATTGAGTTATCTACTCGAAATCATAATGCATAGATATTTATACACCTTTAAGCTTATTTTGCAATCATGTTGAAGATCTGAGCCCTCTTCCGTGTGCGAACACGGAGTGTGTGATTATTGAGGTCGGGCTATACGATTGGGCTGAAGCGTTGAGTTATCTACTCGAAATCATAATGCATAGATATTTATACACCTTTAAGCTTATTTAGCAATCATGTTGAAGATCTCAGCCCTCTTCCGTGTGCGAACACGGAGTATGTGATTATTGAGGTCGGGCTATACGATTGGGCTGAAGCGTTGAGTTATCTACTCGAAATCATAATACATAGACTTATATACCTTTAAGCTAATTTTGCAATCATGTATAATTAGATCGTCGGCAGTTTAGAATTTTCATTATTAATTTTCGGAATTTATTAATGTAAAGTTGTAAACATATACGTTGTGTAATAAGGGATGTTTCAGATTGAAATATTATTTTAATTATAAATAAATATGTGTGATTTAAGGTCAAATATGCACTTTTATTTTTCTTCAGGTTTTATTCAATTTTACTTATATTTGTATAAAAAACATTTGTACATTGTTAAATTGACAATGAGTTAAAATAATGATGAAGAAGGATTATTTAATAGGAGTGTAGGTCTAGGTCGCACGATGAAATATACATTAAATGATACATTTGGTGAATGATTATTATGAGTTTTATTTCATATTAAAATAAAAAAAAAAGGTCTTACTTAGTACGGATTTATTTTAATAAATTGATGCCATATTACATTTATCGTTGGTTCGCCTATAAAGGGGTGACTGGTACTTAATGCGGAAACTAAACTAGGATAATAAAAGGGGCCGTATATCATCCAATCGTTTATAGGTTGTTTAAGTACAGATATTGCATGACTGAAAAGCTTAATTTGAAAGAGTTTGAATAAGTTTGAAAATTATTTTATTGTATCGTTTACATTAATGACTAATGTTTTATACTACCAAATATGTTTTTACTTAAAAAAATTATTTTGTAGGTAAGACACGCAATATTATCACCCTGAAAAATCAGGACAATGCGAGTTTTTCAACATTTTACGAAAGTAAAATACATTTTTAAAATTTTAATAAAATTATTTATTACATTCCTCGTAAAACTGTCAATATGATCTTTTATTTTGCGTTAAAGTATTCCGGATATACCATGAATGTGAACTTAGAATGTTCACTTAGGTCATTAATTCACAACTAATATTTCAAAGTAATACAGTGAAATTGTGTTCTGGATACAAAATATTTATTTACAAAGTAAACAATAATTATAAATAATTCCTTAATATTATCTTTAAAAATACCAAATTTGAACATAAACTCTCTATTTTAAATAGTCTACTAAAATCAATCGTCGACTATTACATCGATGGAAAATATTGTAAAAATGGGCTTATATAAACCAAAATAAGGTTTGATAACATGATACTTGAAAACAGAATTCGGTTACTAAACGACGTTATAACATTATTTGATTGATCGATTTTAAGCAATTTCAAAAGGAAAACCCACGCCTTTTCTTTTTTTACGGATATTTATAAACAACTCTTAATAACAAAATCATCGCTTGATTTTTTTCCATTACGAAATTTTACAATCTCTATGAGCAAGTAATTTTTATAAATAGTATATACTACCTTGATCAAAAATTTTTAGGACTTTATTCATAAAATCGAAAATACAAGTTTATTAATCAAAATCGATATGGTCCCCTTCAAAGTACTCCCCATTGACTGCAATGCATTTACGCCAGCGCTTGATCCAATCCTCGAAACACCGCTGGTACTCAATTATCGGTATGTCCATCAGAGCCATCTTCGATTTTTTCATGACATCCTCTCAGGTGCTGTAACGCGTTCCGCGAAGCGTTTTTTAAGTCGGTTGAAAGGTAAAAGTCGCAGAGAGCCACATCAGTTGAATTCGAAGGCTGCTGGATAGTAGTCGTGTTGTTTTTGGTTAAAAACTCATGGAAATCATGTCTTTCGCGATTTCAACGCGGTCCTTTTTTTGTATGAAATTGAGGTGTTTCGGCACCAGTTTTGCAGCGGCACGTCTGAGGTCCAAATCACTAACCAAAGTGTCTTGAGCGTATCTATAAACGATGTTCAAGTCCTCTGCCAGCTCTCTAATGGTCAATTTGCGGTTTTCGGCCAACATTTCTTTGATTTTATCGATGCTTTCATCGGTTTTCGACTGCCACTGCGTTCGTCATCCTCGACCGACTTACGACCACTTCTGAAGCGTTCGTGCTACCGAAAAACACTTCTCCAACATTTCCAAGGTCTGCGGACCGTTAAATCCATTTTTCACACAAAATTTAATGCAAACTCGTTGATGCACAGTTGATGCCATTTTCAAACTTGTAAAAAATCGAAAACACGCACAGAGGTAGATGTACTCAGTACAGCGTAACTTTTACAAATGTCAAGCTATGACGCTGAATTTTAGAGGGAAGTGTCAACGATAGATGTGGTAAAAAAGAATTCCTATCGGGTGACTGACAGCGCCACATGGTGGCCGGTCCTAACACTTTTTGATCAAGGTAGTATATGTATATGGAATCGTTCGCATTGTCCATTTTTTAACCATCAAGCGCGGCATGTTTTAATTTTCCATAAATGAAATACAAGTGTTTCTAACGAACAGTTATCTTTTATCCGACCATTTCTTACTCCCTTGTACGAGTATATTACCATATTAGATATTTTTCGCAACACATATATTTTTATTTTTCATAATTGATTACCTTTTGTCAATGCCCAGGCTTCGCTTCCATAGATCAATGCGTATATGTGTACTAGCACACCACGGTGAGAAATAATTTTCAAAAACTTTTAAATTTATTTACTGGCAATTTTTAATTTTTTTATTAATAACATATTTTAATATCCTCCTGTATTTTAGTATCTATCGAAAACATGATTCTAGATAATTGAATTCTCTAACTTGCTCTAATCTTTCATTGTTCAATTAAACATGACAAATACTTATGGAATCACCTTTTCCAACAACCACGACATAAAATTTTGACAACAAATTTTTGCCAAAATGTGACATAAACTAGTTTGTGCTTCGCATGACGGTATTTTCCCTATACGTGTATACCTCTGAATATGTAAAATGTGAGACATTTCTCAAATACATAATAACGTAAAAAAAATAATTTTCGTATTACTCTTATCTCATATTTGTTGGTAGGTACCCAAACATATGACGATCTGCATTCGTGTATAGCCTCCTTTAATATTTCAGATTAAGTATTATTTACCATGAATAAAAATATATCAACATTTGGAGTCGTTTTAATCTCTCCGCATCTCGTCATCAGTGTCGACGAGCTCACAGCTATGGTACTTGGATGATGAGTCCAGCCAGCTATCTACGTTGCTGGCCAGGTCGTCCTGCGATGGTTGCTCCGTCAGTGGCTCTAGCTCGGGTGCCGGCTCCTCCCGCTCGTCGTACAGACGCTCCCGGCTCGTGGACATCCCAAAAATGTCATCGGGAGACATTGGCGGGCAGGCTGTGGAGGAAAATATCATTTTATAAATACTCTTATAAAAAAGTATAAAGCTACGACCCAATGAGAAAGGAACAGCTCTAGACGTACACTTTTAGTTTACGAGGGACAACCTTCATAGCTTAGTGGATAAGACACCTATCTCCCAAATCGGGGATAGCAGATTCGATTATCGTTGGTATCCATTTAAAAAAAAGGGTTCCAGTGTGGTTTTCATTTCTAACTTATTTATGGTTGGTTGAAAAATATTGCTGGACGGCAATAAACTTGCCGAGTTTTACTGTATGCGAAAAGGGAGAGGAGAGGCGTCGCCTACGCATTATAGCTTTATACTCCTTAAAATTTGTGCGACCGCTTAATGGATTTAAAATATATCTCTGTTACTCTGTGAATGTAATAAGTATAAACGGAATTCCGTTGAAGTCCTTTAGACTGAAGTGTGTCCAAAGCGGTTATTGATTATGATGATGTACATATAAAACTTTGAGGACATTCAAGAAACAATTAAATGGAAATAATTGCACGCGCAAGGGTCGTTTTGCCAATGAGGTTCTTACGCGATCTGGATATAAAAGTTCATTGTAATAGGTTTGTTATCATTGAATTAATTGATTACCTTGGAGAGTGATTAGACATTCTATCATTTTATTTTAATCATAGTCAAAAGAAACACCCTCACCAATAATATTTCTAAGAAGAGTTTAAGATATAAACTACGCTGAACGTACTCGTATACTTCTAGAACTCATATTTTAGAGAAATATCGCTCGTCTTAAAGTGTGAAATACTAATCAAGAATAAGAAAATAGAGGATCCTTCTGGTTGAATAAAGATAAAAAGGTTTTCTTTTAAATAGTTATAAACGTAAACATATAACAAAGTAATATAACAGAAGAAATGGTTACGTGAATGCATATTTGAGAGGTTTACTAAAAATATTTTAAATCCGTTCTTTACTTAAAAGTAATCATAGATTAAGTAGTGTATTTCGCTGTTCCAAATTAAAATTCTGAATATTTATCATTACTTTCACATCCGACGCATTATTTGTTTACAAACGTACATACATATCATCACGCCGTGTCCCTTACGGAGTAGGCAGAGAAAACAGATCTCCCAACTATTCATTCCAAGCATACAATATTCATATCCTCCACATTCATACATCTCGTTATGCACAATCTTCTATTATTCGTACTTCTCACTTTACCTTCTTTCGAAATCTGATTCATTTGGTCCAGCTACGTTTTCCTCAATCTTCCTCCACACACACCTTTAATTTCTGACTTGTATATTAGCTTAGTCACTCTTTCATCATTCATGCTCTCCAAATGTCCAAACCATCTTTAAGCTCCTTTCTTCTTCTAACTTAAAACATCAATTTTATCCATGCATTAAATTCTGATGTCTTAATTCCCCCACATTTTCAACATTAACGTTGCACAAATTTTCCTCAGTGCACGCATCTCCACAGCAATCATTCTAATCTTATCCTTCTACTGCTAAGTCCAAGCTTCACTTCCATACATCAAAGTGGGCACCACCACACTATTATTTATTGTTATTTTTTTCTTCTATTGATATTGTGCGGTAGTTGTATATAACATGTATTATTTATTTTAATAATAACAAACTCAAATACTCGATGGATTTAATAAAAAAATCTTGAATCTTAGAAAATAGTTTTTTTTTAACTTTGTGGTGTCATGTTTATAACTTTTTTTAACTTTGTGGTGTCATGTTTATAAATTTTTAATAATATGAATAAAATCCTTATTTTTTTATTTTGTACTCTACTTTTGTACTCATTTCTTTAATCTAAGTGAACTCAAATAAAACAGTGGTGAATAAAAATAAATAAGTGTTTTATTAAGAAATAATTCAACATCATTTAAACGTGACGAAATAAAAATTTACGTAACATGAATTGATTATAAAAGAAACAATTCTCCCTCATTTGAAAAGTCACTCGACAAAACTGTCAAGCTGTTATCAATTCCCGTAGCGAGAGTCATGTTTCCCCCGATGATGCGTGTAAATGGCGTCTGGAAATCGCACGTATTGACGCGCGTACGGGCATTCGAGGCAGGAAATTAAAACAGAATTAATCTTTGTCACGGCGCGGTGCTGGGACGAGACGATTAGCGCGGCGCGGTCAGGTCCGCACGTTTCCTTCCGTCATTACACAACACCAGCACCCACTACCCAGTACCCAACGTTCAGTAACCACTCAACAAGTATAGCCTGCTTCACCCCGCTCCCCAATTTACATTTGAATGAGGGGCACCCTGCGGTCAGCATAATACCACTTGCTCACAGTGTAAATATCAAGGGGATCAATTATTCAAAGATTTAAATTTTTATTTTTTTATTTAACTGTTTTTTTTTTTGGCATGAGATATTGGTATCTCTCATATCAAAAGGGAGTAACACCACTTGGTATTTTGAGAATAGATGTGATAGACGGAGCTTTCTATCTTATTCAATAATCGTATGCATAGTTAGCCAAATCCATAATACTCGTAGTACAATACTATCCGTGAAACGAGCCACTTATTGATTTTTGACAACTAGTATAGCGCTATTTCGTTATAAAACATAATCTCAAACCGTTGACAACCACCGAAGCCTAGTTGGTAAGATGTTTTTGGGTTCAATTTTCAATGGTACTAAAAAAACGGTACGAGTGCGGTAAAAATAGTTCGTCTAGTAACAATACTAACATGATAGTTGTATGCGAGTATTCAGATTCTTCACGTGCAGGATATCATTTCAAACATATACGATGACGAATCGCGAGTTCTGTAACTATTTCAGTGGCTCGAAACTGAAAGTTTCGATTAACAGGGCAATGGAAATGTAGTCTCCCGACCACACTCTTTAACATGCTCAAATCACCAGTTCGGATATGTTGAAGGGTTACCATACAAATGAAATAACTTCAAGAGTTTTTTTGTTTTTTTTTCTACTGCTAAAATACTTAAATTTTCCATTCTTATCAAAATACCACGGGTTTAACCGACTGTTGGTTAACCAACTGGTGTTGATGTTACTCATATATAAGCGGACTCCACTGAAACTACTGTCGTTAGCGCGATTCAAACAGTGACAATTTTTTTAGTGAAGTCATGTCCCCCCTGCCGTTCCTAGTTATTGATAACATTGTTGAATGCATTTGTTTGCGTTTTTTTAACTGAAACTATTATTATTTTTTCTGTTCTAGTAATTTTGGGTTTGAATCGTATTTTTAAAGGTAAAACATATAAATCTGCCACCCAGCATTAATACACTACACCATAGATGCTCGTAATATTTTACACTACACTATAGATACTCGTAATTGGAATAAAATAAGAATTTAAATAACGCCGTTCAGCGAGCAGAATCCACTCAAGGGCACTCATAATAATTTGCATTTTGTCAAGAAACTTCCATATTATACCTATATATGTTATGTATACTCTACCATGTTTTAAAATAAATAAAAAAGCATGTATTGACAAATCCTCGTTGAAGCCATGACCCATCTCAATTTATAGTGCTGTTGATAATATAAATGCGTATACCATCGAGTTTTCTTTCAAGAAAATTATTAGCAAGAGTTTGAAAATTATTAGCTGACGCGAATCAAACTAGGCAAACCTTCTTCTCCCTGGCTCCATCCCAACTCACTGTCTGCGAAGACTGTTGGGGTCAGCTCTCCTCGTCCTCAGGTTGTATGCTCTTCTGTCCCGGACTACGTCCCCCAGGCCGTGCCTCTGCATCAGGTTATCTTTTTGTACCACCCATGAATTCTTTGGTCTTCCTCTGGTTGTTATTCGAGGAAGATCCATGGAGATTGCCTGTTTCACAATGTGATCGGATGCTCTGCGTCCAACATGCCCATACCATCTCAATCGCCTCTCCTCCATCTTGCTGTTGATGTATGTAACACCTAGGCTTCCACGAATGCGTGAGCTTTTTATTTTCTCTTAGGGACACACCAGCTGACCGTCTTAGCATGCGCATTTCAGCAGTTTCTAGTTGCCTAGAGTAAGAGTTATACATCGTCCAGCATTCGGAGCCATATAAGAGTGCGAGTCTGACAATCGTTTGGTATACTTTTCCTTTTAACTTTACTAGCATTTTCGGATCACATAGAACTCCCGTCATTAATCTAAACTTCATACATCCCACACTAATTCTGCTGCACATCCTTCATCGCTATGGATGAGTGACCCAAGATACTTAAAGGAGTCACAATTTGGTAATGTTTTTCCATCCATTTGCATTACGGGAGTGACAGCATTTGTGTTCTCGAATGGTAGGTACAGATACTCTGTTTTCTTTCTGCTCAGTCTCAATCCATTGTCCTCCAAGATTCTTCTCCACCTTTCCAGACTATTTTGCAGGTCTTCATGTTTTTGACTTATTGATACGATATCATCTGTAATAGTAGGATCTTTAAGAGACTGTTCATTTTCTGGTTAGTAAAATAGTCCATGAATAAGATGGACAGTAGCGGACTGAGTACCGATCCTTGATGTACCCCACCTTTACAGGAAATTCTGGTGAAGTTCCCGAAGTGCATCTCACTTGCGTTTTCACGTCATCATACATGTCCTGGATGGCAAGTACATACTTTTCTGGTACACTATGTGCTCTAAGTGCTGCCCAAATTAGGCTTCTAGGGACCCTGTCAAATGCCTTTTCAAGATCGATGAAGACCATATGAAGGTCTTTCTTGGCATCACGGTATTTTTCGACAAGGAGTCTAACGGTTTGAATGGCATCTACTGTTGATTTTACCGATACGAAGCCACACTGATTGTCATGTATTTCCACCAAATTCCTGATTCTCGAATTTATAATTCGTTCATAGATTTTCATAGTGTGGGATATTAGCTTGATGCCTCTATAGTTGTCACATTTCCTGGGGTTTCCTTTGTTTTTGTAGAAGAAAATTGGGGCTCCGGCCAATATTTTATTAAACTAGGCAAACCATCGAAAGTCAAATTAGAAAATGAATATTTCAAAGCTCGATTACTAGAACCGAAGACAGTATTGTATACCTGTTACGCTCACGTCCGGTACGACACGATCAATTCGGATGTGTTGAACGACACCTTACCATACGGAGGAATACAAAGAATTGACTTAAAATATTATCTCTAAATCTGCTATGAAAATATTTTGATTTTTTCAGCTTGATATCTGGTGGAGAAAGCCAATTTTGATTTGTAACGATTCATATATTCATGAATCGTTAGGAAGAAGCTTCCGAAACAGAAAGGTGGCCGGCTGGGCTGTATTAATGGGGGGGGGGGGTGGGGTGGAGGGAGGCCTTGGGCTGCGCACATGCGACCGTTATGCCTATTTGCTTTGTTCCTAAAAGCAAATATATATTTCCTTCACTAAAGTTGCATTTTCCGATGTACTCATATATAACATTCATATATTAATTGCTCGTATTACAAGATCGAATTGTTGTGCAACTTGAAGTATTAAAGTAGAAGGAATAAACAAATTTGCTGGTTGGTTGGAATAAATTGTTCTATAGCAATTAACCTGCCATATATGATATATAATTATTTAGATATCATCAAATTTCTCGGTGTCTTTCTTGATAGTAAACTCTCTTTTGATCGACAAATAGATTATAGGGTTTCTTCGGACTTCTATAGTCTTAGAAAATAAAAAATTGTAAGTCGACGTCTTCCAACAAGGGAAATAAAAACAATTCTTCATAATTTTTTTGTATTGCGTTTGGATTATTGTAATTCTTTCTTTAATCTTAAAAAATACGTTTGTTTCACTTTGTGGTGTTATGTTTATAATTTTTTATGAACATGACACCACAAAGTGAAACAAAATTGAATCAAACGTGAACTGAAATTCATCTTCACCTGACGAGGAAGACGGAGATCTTGTAAAGAAATTTTACAGTGGTGAACAAAAAATAAAAAAAGAATGTTTTATTTATTTTATTGTAAATTAATATTGTGTTTATATTTTGTCTAATTTGTCTGATTCGCCAATTTGTAGTCTCTTCTTATTTGTTGTTGTTTGTTTAGTCTCTCTTCTTTTATTTGTTCCACGTGTCCAAACCATCTCAACGTGTTCATCTTCATCTTACTCAACACACCAGCCTTAAGATCACATTAAACTCTGAAAACTTTATTTCGTATTCTGTCATACATTGCCACCTCATGTATTATTCTGAATGCACACATTTATTCGACTCCTATCGGTCATTTACCACATCCACGTTTCACTCCTATGTGTATATATCAAAGTTGCCCCTAAATACTGTTGTGGACTATCATCTTAGCAGATTATGATACTGTCCGGTTCGAGTATACATATATGTTTTAGTTCCCATTGTTTCCTATTTCTACATGCCGTACTATATCCCTCATAGTTCTTCCATTTAGCAAATTGCAGAATTCCTCAACCCATATATCGCATATACTTTTCTTTTTACACATTCCTATCCCCATTACTTCGGATTCGGTTTTGCCACATAATTATCAGATCTTTCTCTTCGCATCTCTTATACAATTTACATATCAAACTCTGCAATTCCTCTTAACACTCCGACTGTTATGCTATAAAACGATGCTTTTATATACGAGTAGAATTATTTATATAGAATTATTCCGGAGTGAACTACTTATTACTTCTTTAAACACATTTTATACAGATTTCCTAAATAAGACAGCATTAAACACAACAATAACCTTCCGACACATGTCTAAACTATAAAATATTCACTCGCGACTTTTATTTATTTAATACTTCAAAAAATATTCTATTTCAAAATTACATTTTTAAATTTCAATTATTACCGCGCTCGCTTCATTTTAGTTATAAAAGTGAAAAAACATTGCGCGACATCTGTTATTACGAATAATAATCGGAATTATTTAAATCATCGACAATTATGACAATTGGGCGACTTCTGTTCTAAGATTTTACATTTTATATCCACAAAAAATCCGAGTATTCCGGATAGATCTGAGTTATTATTATTATAATAGCTCTCAGGATTATATTTTAAGAACAAAACATGCACTAAAGGTAAAAACTTTCCTTAATAGTGGTATTTTCTTCAAAGAACGTATTAATCAATGCTTTGGGTTTTAAGGTGAGGTCAACACGGAAGCCACACGCTCGTTTAAGGTCAATCTGTTCATTACATATATTAATGATTTCTGGGGAAACATTCTTACTTACGGCCATGTGGAATAAATAACACAAAGTAAAAGGTCAAATTACTGCACAGTTAATTCAATATTATAGTTAAGTAAAATATTTTATATTGTTACATAATTTGAAATCTACCGTTTACGACATGATATAACTTTTTAAATTTTCTGATTCGTTTTCAAGAATATTGATAAAGGAATCCTTATCTTTATAAGGGCTTGGTGTTTCAAACAAAGTAATAGAAGTATTTCCATGAACAATAACCAGTTCTCAAACAAGTTTTTATAGTTTTTAATTGACGTTTCGAGTGAAATGTACACCCGTTTCAAAAGTTTTCATCTTCAAAACTCGTTGGGAATCGATTTCATTGTCTATAAAGTGACGAAACCAGGTACGATGAAAATAACCGCAAAATCTTTAGAAAATAATAAATCTACATTAGTAAAAAAAAAAGGTATTTAGTCTAGGTATTGTATGAACGATTTCACCCTTATATTAACAAAATAAAACTAGAATTCATGTGTTGAAAGTATCTATTGAATTTTTTTAATTTACGAAAATACTTGAAAATTACATTTTCAATGTTAAATTAATGTGGTACTACTTTTACTTCATTGTCATTCCCAGTCCCTTTCAGGTATCTTAACGATGCTTAAAAAATAAGAGACATGCTTCATCAATTGTGTAGACTTCATATGTGTTGACTTTATGATGTAAGGTGTCCAATGACATACTCGGCCAATTTCTGTGTTTGTACACTTAGAATATATTTATGAAATTGATTTAATCCAGTCGAGTTCTTGAGAAGTTGTCAGGTATTACAAGTTCCAAATTTTTCTCGATTATATAAATGAGGAGATCATTTGCTGGAACGAAGTAATTATTTAATCTAAAAATTAATTTTCTTTAACAGTGATGATGAAATTAATTTATATGTAGAAATAAAAACCAATATATCAAAGGAAAGAAACACGCTAGATTTTACTGGCTAATGCCTGATAATATTTCTCATTTAGTCTGATTATAGTGCCACAAATAAAACGGGCAAAGTACTTTGTCTGAAATCATTAGCAATGAATAAAATTTGAATAAGTTGAACAACAGGGGTATTTGTAACGAAAGTTGTGTCAAGGTCGAAGTACTTCTACATTTCGCATTAAAGGAAAGATTAATTGCGTTAAATTACTCTGCTTTTTGCGTTAAATTTAAATTCAAAACAAAGGATTAATTATTGAAATCAAGGAAAGGTAAGTCGTGACCATTACCCATTTTTACAAGTGTACAATAATAAAACTTGTATTTTTTGCAAATGAATTATTTGCACGACTGCGTATTTATAAGAACTTGAACATTTACAAAGAAGTGGGAAATAAAAAAAATCATTGTGCATACTATATTTAAAAAAAATGACCACATAAGTTGAAAATCTCAATATGTAGTGTACTCGTACATCATTATTGTATTGCATTCAACTTTAGTGGAAGTAAAATCTGAAAAAGTTTATCCCGTGTGGAGTTCTCATAATTCTCTCAAACAACCTGAAAGATGTTAAAATCCGTGTAAGAAATGTTTGAACAACAACGGAGGTCATGATCTGGTAAGCAGAACGCTTGTTTTACATAAGAAATATGACATATACTTAATCTTAGTTTAAATATGCCTTTTTTATTGGTAATGTGTTCTAAACACTCACAGTATATATTGTTAATGTGTTCTAAACACTCACAGTTTATATTGGTAATGTGTTCTAAACACTCACAGTTTATATTGGTAATGTGTTCTAAACACTTACAGTTTGTTTTTCAGTATAATTTGCACGGTTACAGAAAAGATGACATGAACCCTTAGGAATATTATATGAATTTGAAAATAAATTGTCGAATTTAAAGCAAATTTATTTTTAATTCATGTCATTAAGAGTATTTTATGGTGAAGAGAGGGTAAACTTTGTATTTAGAAGTGCAGAGTTGGAGTGGATATTCTGTTTTCATGTTGTTCACATAACATAATGGAATTATCTTCGTTTTGCATTCAACTTGTTGATCGGGACTGCTTGTTTTATTTACGTTTTGTGCAATGCACGTTATATGTGAATAGAGAAGATACTAGATGAATACTTATACATTTTCGCATTATTATTAAGGATGAATGTGAGCTAGAGGAGAGTATGTTAAGTAGAGTGAATTTTTTAGATAGTTTGAACATGTTCAATGAATGTGCGACGAAAGACTGACTTAACAAATATTTGTATAATGCAAATATGAGTGGGAGTTGTGAAAGAGTAAGCCCCAGGGTAGGATAATTGTACCAGATCAAGACACTTTGAAAGAAGAAAAGTTAAGGGGTAAAACAAACAGAAAGAATTCTATGAGAGGATTTATAAAAGTGAAATAGATATAGAAAGTATTTCGTGATAGAAAATATTGACGCTCTTTTCTTTCTTTATACCCAGACAGGGAAGTGACGTTGTGATATGCATGTGTACATTACATCCTATTTCTGGTTGCCATTAGTTTGGAGGCTTTGTTCTTCTACAGTTCATTTACAATACACATTTTTTTTATTCTGCTAATTTGTGACATTATTTCTTACTAATTAGTTATAGAGTTTTAGTTAGATTTTTAGGTTAAGGACAAACATACATAACATCACGCCGTTTCTCTGTTGGAGTTGGCAGACATCCAGATTTTCCTATCTCAACACACATCTTTCGTTTCTTCCACATCCATACACATTCTTATACAGTTCTTACGATTTCTCTGACTTTTAACATTTTTTTCTTTCAAAATGTCAAATACTTGATCCAACCACAATTATCTCGGTCTTCCTCTACCACGTCTTCTGCGTACATTTGCACTGTATATTTGTTTTGTTAGTTTTTCTTCGTTCCATGAGCCTAACCATTTTTTAGTGATCTTTCCATCAAACTTAACACACCAGCCTTAAGTTCACATTCATCTTTAATCACTCCATTCCATATTCTGGCATACATTTCCCCACATGCACGGTTCTCCGAATTTATTCGACTATTGACATTTTTTCCTCGTGCACGATTAATTTCCATAAATCAAAGTTGGCACTAAATACTGCTGTGGACTATCATCTCAGCATATTTTGGTATTGTTCGGTCCGAGTATACATGTTTTAGTGCCCCATTGACTTTGTTTTCTATCGCTATACGCCGTTTGATATCCCTCCTGTCTTCTATTATCTGAGAATACGCTACCTAAATAGCAAAACTCCTCAACTTGATCATGTTTTAACTCTCAAGTTTCTTCATTTGAACACATGTAAGAGGAAATAGTATGTTTTTTTCAAAAATATTTCTGTCTCTGTTGATTTACATTGAAATTATTCCTAAGAGCACGTGTCCCTTGACAACGTATGTATTGTACATAATATATACATTGTGTACGGGATACCTCCTGACTTATTCACCGTAACCTAGTAATATGATACAGCCGGATAAATGCGCAGTAGGGGATTAAAAGGACAAACGAGAATATCACTTTGTGTGTTTACGTAGCTAATGGTTTATTAATGAGAGTGCTTTGCCCGTTAGTCTGGACCTGAACTTTAATATAGAACCCGTGTCGTCATTTTTAATCTCCTTTATGTGTTAATTATATCCTATCTTTTTCAATATATTAAAATATTTGAATAAATATTGGGTCATCCGGAAACTATAATATAATAGTATCGAATTTCTCAGATAAATGTCGTTAGAACAAAATTATCGTAGCTACTTTCATTCTAAATATGCACAGTGTATTTTTTTATGAAAGGTAATAGTTAATAGCATTATCTTGGTCGTTGTTTACCCAAATTGGTTTTTGAGTAGTTTTGAAGATGAAGCAAAATAAGTTATTTTTCATATGATGTTTTTTTACGACTGCAAAGGAAAAAAAAGCACCACAAACAGTCACAATCATTGTTAATGAATTTGAATTTATATTTAATTAAAAAAAATAAGAAAATATTACGTATAACTGTAAGAAAACTGGTTGGTAATATTATTATCTTTACTAGAAATCATTTATTTAGATTTATGCATCGTTGCCTTGGGCAAGGGATAAAGATTGGACTTCCGGTCAGTTGGATGTGATTCAATATTGACTCTTTTTATAACCGCCATCGTAGCGGCGCGGCATGGCGAGTTTACAGCCGGCCAGAAAGGATTTCCGCCCGGCAAAGCGCTGGAAATGCTTTTCAAAAGCTTTTAGCGAACCATTGTGACTATATGAAAAATATTGAATTGTGTGTTTTTAGATATTATATGAAAAAACGGGATTATAAAAAAAGGTATGCGAGTTGAATAACGCATTGTAATATATTGTTTTATACATTATACAATAGCATGATATCAGAATATGTTTTATACATTATACAATAGCATGCTATCAGAATATGTGTCTAACTTATACAAAGAAACATCGTATGATCCATATATGGCTACCCCTTCCCCCTCCCGGCTGGAATAAAAATGATTAAAGGTTTAAAAAGGTTTAAAAAAATATTGATAAAATTATACGAGTACATTTGTGCAGAAGTAGACGGTTGATTAAGAGAGAGAAAATAATACAAAATGACAAAAAAATATGTTCCACATCTAGACAACCGAGGTCAACCATTTATATAGTAAGGTTGTATGTCAAGTATAAATCTAGGATTGAAAGTAAATTCCAACGATGATTGCTCTTTGAAAAACGAGAGAAATGTGGAACGATGACGATATAAATAAATCAAATTGAAATCGATGTGTATAGAATGCATTTAATATTACAACAGTTAGTGATAATGTGACCAAGGTAAGGTTAAACATTTTATTGAAAAAAATTATGCGATTTTGTCAAATAAACAAATCAAAACACGGATTGTATGATTACTGATATGTTGCTTAGTAACGATAGTCTTGATATAAAAAAGTATAAAAAAAAAAAATTTATTTTCTAATGAATAAAATTAAATTGGTGTAATTAAATAATGAGGATAATAAGTAAATTTGTTATCTAAAGCAAATTTATCGTTTTATTCAAATTAATTAATTATTATTAATAGTAATAAATGATCCCAACAAGTGTGCAATCTAATTCAATTCATAAAAAAATACACAAGCCAGAATTAAGACATGAAATAATTTTATTATTATTTTTGATTAACTTTACTAACATAAAATAATAATAACAAAATAACTCTTAGGATTATTTTTATTGACAATAATTATTAATCATTGTTTTAATCGTATTCTATCATATATTTTGCGAAGCATAATTGTTGCATTCTAAAAAAATCTAAACAATAAGTGGTCCCTTCGCATTATACGCTCATATATACTTCATATGATTGCCTCAGAAGTATATCGAAGCCTGGCAGACTTCATCATTTCTAAAACTTAATCACTTTTATAAGTAGTAGAAAACTAAACAATAAGTTGTCCCTTCGCATTATACGCTCATGTATACTTCATATGATTGCCTCAGAAGTATATCGAAGCCTGGCAGACTTCATCATTTCTAAAACTTGATCACTTTTATAAGTAGTAGAAAACTAAACAATAAGTTGTCCCTTCGCATTATACGCTCATGTATACTTCATATGATTGCCTCAGAAGTATATCGAAGCCTGGCAGACTTCATCATTTCTAAAACTTGATCACTTTTATAAGTAGTAGAAAACTAAACAGTAAGTTGTCCCTTCGCATTATACGCTCATATATACTTCATATGATTGCCTCAGAAGTATATCGAAGCCTGGCAGACTTCATCATTTCTAAAACTTGATCACTTTTATAAGTAGTAGAAAACTAAACAATAAGTTGTCCCTTCGCATTATACGCTCATATATACTTCATATGATTGCCTCAGAAGTATATCGAAGCCTGGCAGACTTCATCATTTCTAAAACTTGATCAATTTTATAAGTAGTAGAAAACTAAACAATAAGTTGTCCCTTCGCATTATACGCTCATATATACTTCATATGATTGCCTCAGAAGTATATCGAAGCCTGGCAGACTTCATCATTTCTAAAACTTGATCACTTTTATAAGTAGTAGAAAACTTTCACGTTAGACTAAAAAAAGAAAATGATTACCCTTTTATAGGAACAAGTCAATTGAAAGTCTCAAACACAAATGAGGTAATAAAACTTCTGTAAAGGTAAGATAAAATCAAAACAATAATTGAAATACCTCGAATAAAGTATGGAAAGAGTTTTGAATTCAAAATGAAAAGACGAAGAAACTCCGCTTGACCTAGTGAACATTCATTGTTCTAATTCACCTTGGACCTAATTTAGGCTGCTATAAGTGGGCTCGCCGCTTGCGCTGGTAGGAAGTCCCTCTGACCCGCACTCGAAGCGGTACTTCTCTAACCATGGGACGACCAGTCCGATATTGTCCGAGAATAATAGAGACTGAACCTTGTTTAAAGTGGGTAAACTTTGAAAAGTTCTTGAAATTTGACTGAGTAAATACATATACTCCTGGTAGGATTGTTAGACTATAACTGAAGTTTTATTTGACTTGAGACAAAATAAGTATGGACCAGGATGTATCGAAATGAATACAGAATGTATTGATGAATACAGAATGTATTGAAATAGTTTTTTTAGAAAACAAAATAATTTATTGAAAATAAAAATATCTCCTATTGCTCTTTTACATTGTAAAAGATAAATGGTTTAAAAAACTAGGGTTGTACTGACATACCGATAAACACTTAAAACAAAACAACGAATCTTTAACCAGTTTAGTTCGATCCTATCACCACTCACGTTATTATAGTGGACAACATAAGTCCCCATCTAGTGCGGTCCACACTTGAAGACAGAAATTTTATCTATTGGGTGTTAACATAAGTTGTGTCCGTTTTTTTTTCAAATTTAAAAATGAGCACAAAAAGTAAAACAAAATGGTAAATGTTATACGTCATTCGAAAGAAATTTTTCTGCTCTACAAGATATTGTATTTGCTTTTACGTTACATATATTATTTTATTTGATTACAAGCCTTCAAAACGGAATGTCAAGTAGACGAAAATGAGCATTTTCGACACCTTCTTTTCGCGTTCAATCGAGGGAATAAAGCTGCCAAAGCTGCTCGCGATATTTGTGAAGTGTACGGTGAAGATGCTCTGAATTAAAGGACAGCTCGTCAATGGTTTTTGCGTTTCAAATACGGTAATTTCGACCTAAAAGACATGGAGCGTTCCGGACGACCAGTGGACTTCGATGAGGACCGCTTAAACCATATTATTCATGCAGATCCCCTTTAAACCACTGTAAAATTGGCTGAACAGATGAATTGTAGTCACATAACTGTATACCGCCATCTTAAATCAATGGAAAAAGTCCAGAAGTTCGGCGCTCGGGTTCCACATGTTTTGATTGAAAACAACAAAAATCAACGTTCGACATCTTCTGCTGGTTTGCTCGCGCGTCATCGAGCTACGCATGGCCACAAGCAAAGGTTCCTTTTCCGCATCATTACTGGTAAGTTCCCGAAGTGCACCTCATTTGCGTTTTCACGTTATCATACATATCCTGGATGGCAAGTACATACTTTTCTGGTACACTATGTGCTCTAAGTGCTGCCCAGATCAGGCTTCTAGTGACCATGTCAAATGCCTTTTCAAGATCGATGAAGACCATATGAAGGTCTTTCTTGGCATCACGGTGTTTTTCGACAAGGATTCTAATGATTTGGATGGCGTCTACTGTTGATTTTCCGATACGAAGCCACACTGGTGGTCATGTATTGTATTTCCACCAAATTCGAGTAATTTCACAAATGACTTCAAATATAACATAACTATGTTTTGACGTCACTAGATCGGTCTGAAAATATACCGATGTAAGGCAGAATGGAGATCTCATTGGAAATTCGCTAGATTATCATCGCAGTATGATAAAATGTGATCTACGAATTGATCCAGATGGCTGCCAAAATTCCAACAAAGTGTAGGGACAAGATACTCGTACACCATGCACCATCAACATACAATACAGGCAGCAATACTTCGAAGAACTGAACTCAAAGTTTCGGGGGTAATTTTTTTGTCAGACTCACATTTGCAAACCATGTTTCGCAATTGGTAAAGGTGTCTGAAATATCGAAAGAATTAAAAACACGAGTATTACTATCTCCAGTCCACCATATACCGTTGACATGCATCAAGTCTTTGCGAAATTTGTCACTCAATCAAAAGCAGCGGTGTCTTGACATGTTCCTTGAGTTGCATCAGATGACTAATAAGAACCTTGCCCCAAGTGCCAAATGGCATCCTCGCAAGAGACTCTTCTTCTTAAATTGCAAAGGAGAAAAAATTTGGTTTTGTACAAATTGAAAATCGTTGACGAGTTTTTTTCAAAATCTTATTTAAAAGTGGGAGGATTATTGATCTCTAGGCCTTTGGATTTGTTTTGGGTTTGCCGCTACGGGTTTGTCGAAGGAAAAAATTGAGACAGGATTCTAACCTCTAAGTGATAATCGCTATCATTGAAAGGGTTATTTCAAGGAAGAAGATCACAAAAACAGGCAGAAGCCGTCGTTTTTAGAATATTCGTCATGACACTGGTCGGTGGGTCCCCATCCCACATACAAGGGAAGAGCTTGTTTCCGTGGAGATGGCGCTTTAGTAGACACCCCAGGGGATAGATCACGAAACTCAATCCACATACTTCCTTATACTTCTCTTTTGACCTTTACAACTTTTTGTATTGCTTGTGGGACGGTTGGTTACTTTTGTAGAGAATATATAGAGCTTCCAGGATAATTACAAGTCTTCTATAGTTTTGAAACTAGCACTTGAGACGTTTTGCGTTACATTTTTAATTTTGTAAACTTTGCTGCGCTTATTTAAGCCAGCGCGTGGTCGCTTTTTACCTAAATTTCTTTAAGCGTAACAAACAATGGCAGTGCCAACCGAATTGAAAAATACCTCTAGAAGCAGATTATACGGAAAAATAGTATCGAGATTGAATGCACGTCAATCGCAATATCAAGTGTTAAAACGATGAGGCGGAATAAAATATCTTAAATCGGAGCTTAAATTACAGTGTTGTGCTTCCAAAACAATTGAACAGTGACCACCACAGAATTCCCATAAAGTAACCAAACCATGAAACAATCCGTCAAGTGATGTCTTTCCGTCATTGTTCATGGTGACATCTATGTGACCGGATCCCTGAAAATCCTCACCACAATGCCAGCATCTTAGGGCATCTTTCTCTGCGTGTCCTAGGAGCTGCCACTTCTGACAAACCATAAAACCAGAGAAGTCATGAACGCGCTCGACATTCCAGTCCACGGAAATCACTTTGATCGCTATGAACTTATGCCCGCGAGTTCGAGGTACCTCTAACACTCAGTGACAGGAGGGGTCGATGCGAGATCCAGTAGTTCGAGGTTTACATAACTCAAACAGTTCCGCAAATCCTTTCGATCCATGTTCACCCTCTATGATGTCGTTGGATGCGCTGATTAGTTCCATATTATTCGTATCACGTGGCATATTAAGTAACACAGCGCAAACATTCAATAGAAAATTAAAGCTTCTGCTCAAATCATCTATGTTTTTTTTGTGATTCCTTAATAATTATGTACATTTCTTGATGCACATAATTTTATAATTGTATTGCCCTGTGTGGAGATTGGTTATAGTTGTGTTTAGAAGCGACCTAAGATAAATATTAGAAGTTCTTTTTGGATAAGGAATATGCGCTGGATCATAAATTGATAAATAATCTAAAATGATCTTAAATTTGAATTGGTTAATGAAGCATAAAGCCTCCCAAAAGGATAAATTACACGTTTTTCTTTTGTTTTGATCGTCTTCATAGTTTGACAGGATATATGTGCAAAAAAGAAAAAGTTTGAGAAATACCGTAAGATATTACAGAAGTAAAGTAGGCGGTTCTGCCGGCACCATGTTTTGTAGCAGTTTTTCATATAATGGCAAACAAGTGTATATAGCTTCAAGCTAAAATCACATAAAGTGAGATTCCAAGCAACAGAATTTATTTATAAGCTTATTTTAGTTTCAACAAAGAGGATATTAAATATAGTTATTTCAACTGTATGATTCTTATTAAATATTATTATTCAGAGTTTAACCAATTTCATGGGATATGTGTTTTTCTATTTTCAATCACATTTGTTAAATTGGATATTATTAAAACTTTCGAAAAGAAAAGTTCCAATATTTCAATAATATTCATCAGTGAAAAAAATTTTGATTTTAAAAACGATTTAAGTTGTGAAATAATTGTTTCCACTATGAAGAATTTCATTCATACAAAAAATGAACTTAAAATGTCTTGTTGATAATTACAAAATATGATCTCTTTTCATTAATGTAAGGTAGTCGAAACCGCGATCAAACCAGCTCCAAAGCGATTGAAGGCTATTGCAGTCTATTAATTTTAAGAACGTTGGGCCATAGGCCCCGAGACCTGGGAGAAACCCTAAAAATTGGTCATCTAGGAGTGTCATTTGCGAATAACTATTTGTCTCTTATTGTACTTTCATTATGTTCGTATCATATTTCGTTGTTTAGAGTAAAACCGGTCTTTTTAGTTACCATTTGACAATCTCTTCCAGCCAATCAGAAGAAATATTTTACAAGCTTGAAGAAAAAACCAGACTGGAACCTTTCATAAAAAAACAGCGTTACAGCGGGAATCGAACCCGTGACCCTCGGATCTGAAGACATGCGTCTTACGAACAATATCATGGAGATCGTTTTTGGCTTTTATAGACAACTGAGGGCGTTCTATGACGTTACTGTGTTCCTGATGAAATATATAGAATGATGATGGTGGATACAAATTTAATCATATGACATTAAGCGTTTTGACGTAAATTTAATAAACTTGGTGAATGTTGAGTAGTAAAAACATTATGATTTAATAAGCAATGTTAGTTATTTGACATATGATAAATATCTCACATATAATCTATAAAACTAGTTGAATGGAGAAAACTAGAAATGAAAATGGTTATTTGTAGAATCAAACCTAAATATAAATGAAAATCGTGTTTTATAATCCAAAAAAAAATAGATTAAAATGAACCTTCAGTATATAAATGCATATTGTTAGTTAAATTTTCCCTAAATATTGAATAACACAACTGTATTAAACTTTTGTTAAATTCAATACAACCTGGTGAGCTATTTCCACGTGATACTATATTTTAATCAACTAGAAAGGTGTTACATAAGCCTTAAGTGAATACCATAATGGAACCCTTTGTTAAATGAACTGGGTTTCAACAGGAATATAACCAGTAACCCGCGGGCTGGAAAACAGACGTCTTACCGAGGTCGTCTTTAAAATCAAGGTGAAAAGAAAATGTCAAGATTTGCAGACGACCTGCGTGATTAAATGTCTTCTAATCTGTACTTCAGAGATATCAAGAGTCATACAGAAATATAAAATTTCTCTCATCATATCATCCATGGAAAATATGAAATTTAAAAGTTTAAAAAGAAAAACGACGTCTTCATTGTAATTTTCAAAACTGCGGTGGGGTAAACAGCGATGAGGTAAACAAACATCTCTGTTCAGAGTTGCTGTATATATTTTTTCCGCCTTGTTCTTGTTGACGACCTCCATGGCCTAGTTAGTAACACATCTGTCTTTTAATTCGGGAGTTGAGGTTTCGACTCCCATTTAATTGAAAACAAACAGGCTTCATGTCTGGTTTTCGTTTAAGGCTACTTTTAAGATTTTTCTCGGAAGAGACTGTCACGTGAAAATAACCAAGTTAGGTTACCTTATGTATGAGGTAGTATTTTAAAAGTGAAATAAAGAACAAAAATGGAAAATTAATTTCCATGGCGATGCCCGCTGTACTGAAAAGTAGAGTAACCCAGTTAGGGTATAATTGCGGCCTTATCTGTTGCCATCAGCCCCTGGCGCGTGACGAGTGATGAGCCAAGGCAATGCAAACCCTCTTTTCTTCCTCTATCTGGCCGATACGCGGATAAAGCCCCTTCTTGTACAAAAACGGACTCTATCGAAACTTGTTTTATGAACTAACTAGAAAGTGGTAGGCAGTGCGGCCATCTCACGTGTATCCAGGGCTAGAATCGAAGAAAGCTATTTGCGGTGAAGGATGATCCCAATCTTATCTTCTTCGCGTGAAATGAAGAAAAGAGGTCGTTCTCGCGCAATTCTATTCTAGAAGAAAATTTAATAGTTCCCATTAGCGAGAACAATTTTAATTAAACCAAGTGATTAAACATGTTTGAAATATTTTTTACATTAACGGTTGTTTTCATTTCGAACATGCTTTCAATTATTGCGTTTCAAAAATTGTTTTGGGGTTGTAAAAGTTTAGCTTAACTTTACCATATCTTAAAAACTTACATTTACATTACATTACTTTTGGTGATTTTAAAAATGAATAATATTGTTTTCTTTATTAATTGACGAATATTTGATGATCTCCACTAATTAGTTGGCAAGACGCCTATCTACTAGCCCAGGGGATGCAATTTCCGCTGGAAATAAGATTTTTTTTAAATGGTTAGCCTGGTTTTCCCTTAAGGCGTTTTCAACATCTTTTTGGTTGGTTAGAAGAGATTGATACACGGCGATAAGCCCGTTGAATTGTGCTATATACAACGGAAGTATAATGGAATACAATCATACAATATTTCGATAAAATTTCTTCTGAAACGAATGCTAGAAAACTATCATAATCTATTTGCAAATACGCCTGTTTTGCAGCCAGGAGGTTACTGGTTTGAAGTCTGTTAGAACCCGTTTAAAAAAATAAAGGTTTCAGTCTAGTTACTACTCAAGGTCTCTTAAATATTTTTCTAGTTGGTTGGAAGAAATTTCAACAGTAAATCTATATGGTATAAGTCAAAATGTACCAAACATTATTTGAAAGACTATAAGCAAATTATATTAACGTCCAACAAAATAATTCAATCAGGATTAACCTCGATAGGCGGACAATTAACGGTTCCAGAACCCAACAATAGGAAACCAATGGGAGCAGCAGATAATGAGAGAGAGAGAGAGAGAGAGAGTCCCACCTGGTACAATGATGTAAGAAAAGGAATTTAATGAATTCAACTAACTCAGCTCAAACGTAGGAGCTATCGAGTGAAATCACGAAACAAGAAATTATTCTCCACTCGATCATCGACCTAGGAGAGTCAGAACAGAAGCTTCAGAATAATCTGTCACTATGTTTTTTTTTAATCTTTCGATTTGGTTGTAAGTAATTGATATATGACAATAGCTCGACAAATTGCCTTGTATATATTACGAGTATAAGTGTAATATAGTAACCTAAAATAAGCTTGATAAAAATCGACATAACTATGACAGTCAAAACTTCGTTTTTTTTTATTTTCATATCTCATTATAAATAGCCGAGAAGAGATTTTAAATTATTTCTATCGAATTTGTTAACTCTCTTTTGCTTCCGAGTACTAATAGATATAAATCAGTGTTTGATCGAGATACGAAATGATAACTTAGCCCGGAATATGTATTGCTGCGCGGTGACAAGGGAATTGGAGTGATATATCTGTCGAGAGACAGACGATTATTGAATGACTAAAGCTGAATTAGGGAATGTCCAGTGTTTAACCGTTTGATTGCCAATCGTCGACTTTCGTCGATTCGTGTTTTAACGAAGATTGCCGATCGTCGATTTCCGTCGATTGCGTCAGTCGTGTTCTGATTCGCGCGTATGTCGGGTGTGGTGCTGCGGCGTTGGTAAATATTATTCCAATATTATCTTAATAGTTGTAAGATCGTAGTAAACCGTTTAAATTTCAGATTCATTTATTATTTTTTTTATTTTAGTTAATTGAAAAAATATAACGTCGAGGGCGTCCTCTGAAATGTCTGACAGCGGGAGCGACGATTTCCACTCCTCTAATTCAAGTTCGAGTAGGAGTAGCTCTGATGAGAGTGATGTCAGTGATGTCATACCTGTGTTTCCCAACCGCAGGATGCGTATTTCCAGTAATTCTTCGGATCGTGACCAAGAAATGGAGAGTAACACCGGAAATTACTCATTTTCAAATGTACCTCCCGGAACCAATTTTTCTACCGAAAATTCTCATTTTTTCGAAACGCCTGGACTTCGGGATCGTCCTCCGCGTGATTCTAAACCAATATCATATTTTGATTTATTTTTTAATGTCAGTCTGTTAACAATGATAAAAAATGAAACCAACAAATATGCCCAACAATTTCTTGAAAACTCTTCTGAATCTTTACGAAACAAATCACGTGCAAAGGCTTGGAAACCGGTGTCTGTATTGGAAATGAAGGCTTTCATAGCGGTCATACTTGAAATGGGTATTACACGACGACCGTCAATTGTTTCCTACTGGAGTACAGATTCAAGGGGCATACCATGGTTCAAACAAATGTTCTCAAGAAATCGATTTCAGATAATTTTGAAATTTTTTCATCTAACTGATAATTCCACCTTGGCTCCATCCAATCATCCAGACTACGACCCCTGTGCAAAATTCAATATGATAGTTGTCCATGCCAATGAAGTTTTCCGACGCCATTATATCCCTAATCGCCAGCTCTCTATTGATGAGTCATCGGTAGGGACTCACTGCCACTCAAAAATCAAACAATATCTCCCCAACAAAAAACACCACAGGTGGGGAATAAAGTTTTGGATGTTATGCGACTCCATAACCCATTATTGCTTGGCATTTTTTTGTTACCGAGGAGCAAAATTAGAGCGAGACAAGGATGATACAAAAAAATTTGGCCTTGGCCATGTTGTAGTAATGAATCTGTTAAAAATTGGTAACTACCTGGACAAAGGTTATCATATTTTTGTTGACAATTTTTTTACAAGCATTCAACTGGCTAAGACTTTATTGGCAAGAATTACGTATATTACAGGAACCATCCGTCGAAACAGGAAATATATACCACGTGAGGCACAAGTGTCTCAAGTTGGAAAACCGAATTATTATAAAAGTGACGACATTCTTCTCTGTTCATATCGAGATAAAAAAACCAAAAAACACCCGGTCATCCTAATTTCTACAAATAGTAATACGAGTGACGTCACAGTGAAAAAATATAGGGGTTCATACGAAACAATAAATACATGGGCGAAATAGATGAGTCTGATAAAATGTTGTATGTATATTTAGATGAAAGAAGAACAATGAAATATTGGAAAAAGGTAACATTTAACATTTTTGGAAGAATGGTTTTAAACGCATATATAATATATTCAATCAATAATGAAGGCAAAAAAATTTCAAGACACGAGTTCACATCAAAAATAATTGAATCGATTGAAAGGGAATGGGTACCTACAAAAAAAAAAGGCTGAAATTTCTTCAACAATTTCATTCCATAAATCCAAACTGCAGAAGCTTCCGGGAAAGAATTTACGTCGCTGTGTGGTCTGTAGTAATAAAGATGGTGCTGGGCTGCGTAGATCAACGACTATTTGTGCGTATTGTAAGAAGGGTGTCCACACGGCGTGTGCAGGAAAGCACAGTTGTTGATTATTTTTTGTTTTTCATTTTTGTCTTTCTTTTTTTCTGAATAAAATACTGTATTCATTTATACAAGCGTTTTATTTCAAATATTTCGATATTCTTTAATAAAACACCGAAAAAATCATCGAAATCCTTGAAAATTCAAAGAATTTATGGGGTTTTAAAAAAATATATAGTTTCATATAAAATAATGTTTTTTTGGTGGCATTTTACAAGCAACTGCATGAATTTTTTGGCACTCAAACGGTTAATGAGAATCGGTATTTAACGACATGTATATTTCACGAACTTTTGATTGAGCGAATGAACTAAAATAATTATACATTTTCATGATTCAACACAGCTTCCTGAAATGGGAAATTAATATTGAAATGTAACCTTTCGCTGTTTTACCCACCATAAACTCAATTTTTGTTTTTTAGTGCATAAAGGACCACATTATCGAATGAAATATGGTTTCAGGAACCTCTGAGGTCTTTTTGGTTAAGCACCGGTTGCGGGTTCGATTCTTATTAAAACTAAATGTCCCAGTCTGATTTTCACTTATGGTTTCATGGTTATCTTTCTTGGTTGTACTGTATATAACGAAAGAGTAATGTAATACAAATAAAAAAAAACTGTTAAACGATTATATGTAAGGAGTGTATGATTTACTGTATCTGCTAAATCATGCATTATCGATGAGACTATGCTTGATCACTGAAATCTTCAGAAAGCACGAGTGTGGGGATTCCGGAATCTCTAGCATACTCCCTATACCTACATTCCACAAAAACTCAAATTATGCTGGTCTTTCTTCGTAGAAAAAAGTAAGAGAAAACTAGTACGCCATTTACCCTTCCTTTGAATCGTCTATAATTAAAAAATCCACTGTGGTCTCTGAAACTCCTTTTTGTAACAGATTCTTGATCTGTGTTTTGCACTATATCTGGGATACCGAGTGCCAATTATTCTTATATCTCTTTGGAGGTTCGCCTTGTGGTCGGTTTCCTATAGGGTAGCAATAATAAGAATCTGGGTCACATTCACTCTTTGAATGTGATCACGCCAATAACTTATTTTCCGTCTTCCCCACCTTACGAGTTCTTCAGTTTTATATATTATCCTCAATTCAATGTTTCTTCTTATTATGTGAACAATAATTTATAACACCAATAATTTATCAATTCCACTGGGGCGATCCGGAAAGTAGTTTTGTTTATCTTCTATATATGATATTAGAACAACATTTATGATAAGTCGCTAACTTTATTCAAAACTTACTGAATTTATATTATATTATTATGAAAAGTAATAAGAGTAGTTAAGCCTTTATGCGGCCATTATTTTTAGTTAAATGGCTTGAGCGGTTTTTGACGTCAATTGGAATTTGTGACAAAATAGATTTTTTTTTCGGTACTTGATGATTTTTTATTACCGCTTAATAAAAGTGCGACGCAAACCAAAAAATAATGTCAAGTGTATAGTGACGAATCAGTAAGTATCGTGTATATCAAAACTGGTTTAAAAAATCCGTAATGGTCATTTTACAGTTGAAGATGCTCCGTACAACCAAATTATTAACAGACACTTATGTCCTCCGAATATTGTATAATTATCTTATAAGGAGTTATTTAGAATGTTGTTATATAATATAAGCACCAGAAGGGGTTACGTACTCCCTTATGCTAGAGAGAGTTCAGTTTTCCATGATGTCTCTACGCGAGAGAGTATGGATATTATTTCTGGCTCTGTCTTAGTTTATTTTTACTAGGAATGTTATCCTATAGAATACGAGAGTGTGGAAAATCCTTGTGAATCGGTGTTCCCTTTTTTTGTCAGCTCAGGTGCTATCTAATAAACTAAACCGTCCTGGATAGTCTTGGTTTGTATGTTCAGGAAAATTATCTGAGGCAACGCACTCAACGGTTGGTTTATCAACCTCAATGCAGAATCAACATGTCTTTGGAAATGCTCGTAGGTAGAGCAATCACACTTTCCAACCACGTGTCCGTGTCCCCTCCTCTGAGATAAATGGTTTTCATGTGTCGCCAAATTATCATAATTCAAGGGAAAATTGGTATTCACATTGTAAAATTTTCGATATTATTGTTAAAATTATTAAGATATTCATACATTTTCTTTTCTGCTTTTTTACACCAGTTTCTCATAAAGTAAAATTGTTAATTGTTTTGAAATATACTTTTCTTACACCAGTTTCTCATAAAGTAAAATTGTTAATTGTTTTGAAATATTCTTTTCTTACACCAGTTTCTCATAAAGTGCAATAAAATTGTTAATTGTTTTGAAATACACATTTCTTACACCAGTTTCTCATAAAGTAATATTGTTAATTGTTTTGTAATATACTTTTCTTACACCAGTTTGTCATAAAGTAATATTGTTAATTGTTTTGAAATATAATTTTCTTACACCAGTTTCTCATAAAGTAATATTGTTAATTGTTTCAAAATATACTTTTCTTACACCAGTTTTTCATAAAGTAATATTGTTAATTGTTTTAAAATATACTTTTCTTACATCTGTCATCTCTAACATAACTAGGTTTCATTTTAATTTTTATTACAATTCAAATAATGTATTGTTATTTCTTTTTTTTTGTTAAGTTGAATTTCACTTTTTCAACATTGTACGAATCAGGGAATCCTATTATGTACAAATGATTGTTAACATAAATTAAAGAGTTAAAATGGTGTCCGCTTTGGAAAGCTGATAACCATCGATGACGACCAAATTATGGCATTGATCGAGAATAATCAGCGTTTTACGATGTTAGAGATTGCTGAGATACAGTCAATATTGTAAGCCACCACGTGCGTCCATGTGCGTTTGATGAAGCTTGGTTACGTGAATCTTTACGTGAAAGAAACTCAATGGATCTGTGATTCACTGTAAAAACATGAGTATAAATCATTTTTAAAACGAATGGTGACGAGTGAAGAAAAATGAATCGTCTAATGTCGAGCGGAAGAAGTCGTAGAGCAAGCAAGGTGAACCACCTTTAACCACAACGAAGATTAGTCTTCATCTAAAACAGGTCACGTTGAGTATCTGGTAGAATTGGAATGGGATCGTATACGAGTTGCTCCCACACAACTATATGGTCAATTCGGAGAAACACTGTGTATAATTCGACCAACTGAAGGCAACAATCGACTGGAAAGGTCCAAATTTAGTCAACATTAAGGGCGTCATTTTTCACCAAAACAACGCCAGACCTCACGTCTCTTTGTAGACCTGACGAAAATTGGTACGACTGGGTTAAGATATCTGACTCCACCTGCCGTATTTTCCGAATCTAGTACCTTACGATTAGTACTTATTCTGCTCCCTATAGAATTTCCTTAAATAAACAGGACACGGCTTTTCTGTTACACGTCTTTATGCTATGTGTAGTTCACGCAGTGCAGCTTGAATGAACTTCCAAGAGTTATCAGATGTGCACAATCCTTATTAATATTTAAGAGAGAGTTGAAAAAGTATTACATTACTCAGAATAATTTCATTTAAATGTTCTTTTATTATCCTTCCTTATCCTTGAAATAGTTCCTTGTTTTCTCCGTTAATGATGGTACATGAACACTACACACATACACTACACTACACCTAAAGCCAAATGTGTTTCTACCACATAACGGAAATATCTACAACACTTTCTTTGTAGTTCCTCTTTCCTGGCTAAGTTTTATGCGGTTTTTACTAAATAAGTTTTTCTGAACATATGCAATTACGGAAAAGTATCTAGCCTGCAGCCTTCATTTTTAACCAATCTCTAAACAATGATTTCTTAAATCATTGTTTAGAGATTGGCTTTTTTTTCTTTACTTTAATTTAAATGATTATCATTTTAAACCTATAAAATCTGTCATGGATTAAACCAGTTTAATGGATCCAAGATAAGCTAGTTGGCAGAAAGAAATTGCTGTATAGCAACAAGCTCGCTAAATAAACCGTAAAACTTAACTTCCCTGGAGGCCTGGAGCAGTTCTTTGTCTAGAAAAATGCGAAGTTGTAAAATATGGAATTTTAAAGTTGCCCAACAGATATCGTTAGGTAGTGGAATAAAACCATGAATACATTACTGGATACAGTAACAAAACAAATAGAGTGCAAACGTTAGTGGATGGTTTTGTAGAGGAACACGAAAGAAAGTATGATTAGATCAAGCGAATGATATTTCGAAGGAAAAAATGTAAAGTCAAATAAATCGTAGGAACTTCAGAAGGTGTATGGATGTAAAATAAGGAAAAGATGTGTGTTGCGAAAGAAAAATCTGACGCTCTCTTCTCTTTGCCTATCCCGTAATGGAATGTATGTATGTAAAATTTCTTTTCATTCTGAAACAGTTCTAAATTGAGTCGATTTTACAAGCGAAATCCCAGCATTTTAACGGCGTTCTATATCTGTTTCCGGGCCGAACAGCTCCAGCCGAGGGTAAGTGGGTTGTGGGTAAGTGTAATGATTAGCGAAAGGTTTCCCTTACAAGCGATGGTGATGGCGATGGCGATGCGATGGTTCTATTTCGGTACGGCGAGGGGCAGCGGGGTCTGTACGGATGCAATGAAATGGTGCCAGGGCACGAAACATGGAAATTACTTTTGTGGTCAAGAATATACCGCGTAATCAGATTCAACTATGCACGTTCACACAATGTGTCTAATAGCGTGATTACCATGATAATAGAAGACAAATCCGGTCGCGGTCGATATGCATCTTTTTTTCGCTCTGATTGTGGGCGAAGAAAGAAGTTTTTTTGCAATTGTTAACATTAGCGAATGATTTTCATTTTTATTCAAAAACATGAAAAATTTGGCTACATCAGATATAACACGAAGATAAGACATTTTACTCGTATGTGGGATATCCAACCAATTTGTAAAAATGTTAACATCAGCAGCTGTTTCATTTTTTTCATTTTGTTTTTTTATTTAAAAAAAATTATAGTATATTTTATGCATTTCTGCGTTTATGTGATCTTCGTTAAACAGGAAAAGGTCATAGATGTGGTATTTGTTTACATACGAGTATATTAGAAAAGGATTGTATGTTTTTAATATTTCCGTAATAGGCTTTAATCAGGGGGTGGCATTGGTTAATGTTTTCTTTAGGAGAAAGTAAACCAATGATTTTAAATTATATATTTTTAATTTGTGCTAATGGGGTATAGTTGTCATTACAGCTTCTTAAGTGTAGTAGAAAAACTATGTTGGATAAAAAACTATATATATAAATTATGTTTTAAGAGTTTGGCATATCACCATTTTATTTTAGGTTCTCGGTTTTCATGTTAATGTGTATACAAAAGTAAACTCCAGCAAAGTGGCATTTCATTCTAATGTTTTTCCAACCACGGTTCTGATGACGTTATATGAATGAAACAGTGAAAAGTCAAAATACAGTCTTTTATTTTCATTTCTGCATGTCAGGTATGAAAGTCATAAAGATCATAATGATAAAAAAAATAAAATATAACATTATTTCAGTCGATTTCCACAGGCGAAATTGCGTGAAATATATCTGTCGATAAATTTCAATACACATGAACGATTGAACAATCCCTAATACAACTTTAGTCAATTATCGTCTGTCTCTCAACAAAAATATCACTCAATTCCGTTGTCACCACGCTGTATCACATATTCTGGGATAAGTTATTTCATTTGTGGATCAAATGTTGATTTATTATTTTTCCCTTTCGGAAACAAAAGAAAATAAACAATATATGAAAATAAATAAGGCAACACCTCTTCTCAACCAACTGTTTTTATAATGTTATGGAATTGACAAAAAAATTAAGAACCTTTTGCTAAAAATATTTTCGAACATTTTCGTATAAAACTATTCTTTCTAGTTATAACCAAATATTGGTTTTAATGTTTGTTATTTTTAACCACTCGAATTTAACGTTTGCTTTGAAAATGGATGATATTGATTTACGGTGTCGCTGTTTTAATATTTTAATCACGATATCTTTCCCCTTCGTTCTTCATGTCTTGATATTTTTCTTTGGATGATAAGAAACAGTAGGGTTCGAATTGTCAGTAGGGTCACAGTGACTTACACTATGCTGGAAGGTGTAAGTCTATAAAATGCTGTGGAACGCCGAGTTGCATACTATCAGCAACACTACTGGCTAGTCCGATTCGTTAGCGTCCCCGTCGCGAACCCTGGGCAATGTGGTCACACTATGTGGATCATAGCAGATAGCGGAAGGATGAAAGGCGAGTCTCTGGCGCCTAAAAACCAGACCCCACCAGCTAAGGGAAGGAAAACCCTAACAGAAAACCAGGGCAGGGTCTCAGGCCTTAAGGTGGCAGCCCCACCAGGAACCTAAGATACGATGGGTTAATCACCTGTCTATCTGAAACCACACGATTATGAAACCAAAAGCAAAAGAAGCCGGACTGACCTCGAATAACCGACCTAGGAAGCGGAACATGGACAACGATTTTAGATTATGTACCTGGAATGTAAGATCACTCTACAGACCAGCAGCATTGCGTATACTAACAGACCAACTGACGCAATACAAGGCCGACATAACGGCTCTACAGGAAATTAGATGGCTTGGGAAGGGAGTGATTGAGAGGAGGGAACACAGTGTTTACTATAGCTGTCACGACGAACATCACGTGCTGGGAACTGGATTTATTGTGGCTAAGAAACTTAAACACCTCATTATTGATTTCATACCCATTGATGAACGAATGTGCACATTGCGAATGAGAGGCAAATTCTTCAACTACTCAATAATTAATGTACATGCTCCTACAGAGGAGAGTACAGACAATGATAAAGATGTGTGGTATGATAAATTGACAAGTGCCTATAACGGATGCCCCCGCGGAGACATCAAGATCATCATTGGTGATCTAAATGCTAAAGTGGGAAATTATGACATATTCAAGCCAACTATTGGTGCCCATAGCCTACACCATGATAACAATGATAATGGCAACAGAGTTGTGGACTTTGCTGCCTCCCACAACATGGTCATTGGAGGTACAATTTTCCCACATAGGTCAATGCATAAAGCTACCTGGAAGTCACCAGATGGGACCACCTGTAACCAGATAGACCATATATTAATGGATGGCAGACACATATCAAACCTCCTAGACTCTAGGACATACCGTGGGGCAAATGTTGATTCTGACCACTATCTCGTAATTAACAAAATTAGAGCCAGAATATCAATGGCTAAACTGCACAAATCAACAAGATCCACTAAATTTAATACAGAAGCATTGAAAGACCGTGAGAAGCGTACCCAATATGTGGAAAAACTTAATGGAGAACTCGCTGAAGTGGATGGAACCCAAGAACCCAATAGTGTATGGGAGAAGTGCCAGACTATCGTCAAGAGAACTGCTGCTGAAATACTTGGATGTGTTGAATCTGGAAGGCCGGTTAACTGGTTCGATAATGAGTGCTCAGAGGTAACACAGAAGAAGAATGAGGCATATCTCAGATTACAACAGCGGAATACCAGAGGCAATGCTGAGGAATACAAACGGAGAAGAAGGGATGAAAAGAAAATCCACAAGATGAAAAAGAAAGAGTGGGAACAGTCCCAGATTAGTGAGCTGGAAAACCTCAACTCACGGGGATTATGTAGACAGTTCTACCGGAGAATTAATCAGCAGCGCAAAGAGTATAAACCAAGGGTAACTGCCTGTAAAAACAGACATGGCGAAATTCTTAACGATACAGTGGATATCTTGAAACGTTGGGCCGAACACTTTGAGGAACATCTTAATAACAACCATTCCGATGACATTGATACAGAGAATCCCTATGCTGAGGACGAAGAAAACATACCACCACCATGTCTAATGGAAGTAAAAACAGCCATAAAAAACCTCAAAAATAATAAGTCTCCAGGACATGACGATATCCCTGGTGAGTTACTTAAGTACGGAGGAACTGAACTAACCACTATGATCCATACCATCGTGGAGAAAACATGGGACTCAGAAACTGTACCAGACGATTGGAGGACTGGTATCATATGCCCACTCCACAAAAAAGGTGATACAATGCAATGTGCCAACTATCGAGGAATTACCCTACTGAATGCATCATATAAGGTCTTTGCCGGTGTCCTGTTCTCCAGATTGCTGCCGTACGCTGAAGACCTGGTAGGCCAATATCAAAGCGGATTTCGTCCGGGGAGATCCACTACAGATCAGATGTTCACTCTCCGTCAAATATTGGAAAAAACCCTAGAGTATAATGTCGATACACACCACCTCTTTATCGATTTCAAAGCTGCATATGACAGCATTAACCGCTCTCAACTCTATGCGGCCATGAAGGACTTGGGTATTCCTAATAAGCTCATAAGGATGGTTAGACTCACTATGAACCAATCACAATGTAGAGTCCGGATTCAGAATGATATCTCAGAACCATTTTACACAATGAATGGACTGCGTCAAGGAGACGCACTAGCTTGTCTACTTTTTAATATGGCTCTAGAGAAGTGTGTAAGAGAATCCGGAGTACAGACAAATGGGTCAATTTTCTACAAATCAAGCCAAATACTGGGCTACGCGGATGATATTGACATTATTGGTAGATCCCCACAAGCAATGATGGAGACATTTGTTCAATTGGAGAGGGCCGCAAACAGAATGGGACTTCGCATCAACTCCGATAAGACCAAATATATGATAGCCACTAAAGCACCCCGTAATAACCAGACACCTACCACGATTAATATAAGTTCTCATACAATAGAACGTGTAAACACCTTCACCTACCTGGGATCCATAGTGACAAGTGTTAATGATGCATCTATCGAGATTAAACGTCGAATATTCATGGCAAATAGATGCTTCTTTGGTCTGAGAAAACACCTTATATCTCGGTTGTTGTCCAGAAGGACAAAACTTACCATTTACAAGACACTGCTACGACCTGTCCTCACATATGGGTCTGAATGCTGGGTATTGAGTAAGAAGAACGAATCTTCCCTTCTAATATTTGAAAGAAAAATACTCAGAAAAATATTCGGACCCATACAGGAAAATGGATCTTGGAGAGTGAGATATAATGAGGAGTTATACAACATATACAAAGAGCCCAACATCATAAAATACATCAAAATTGGGAGGCTACGTTGGGCGGGGCATGTAGCAAGAATGGGAGAAGAGGAAATGCCTAACAAAGTACTCTTTTCCAAGCCCCAAGGAAGACGTAGCGTGGGTAGACCGAGGCTTAGGTGGATGGATGGGGTGCAGAATGATGCAAACGTGATTGGCATCAGGGGCTGGAGGAGTGCATCCCAGGATAGGGGGGAATGGCAGCGACTGCTGGAGGAGGCCGGGGCCCACAATGGGCTGTAGCGCCATTGATGATGATGATGATAAGAAACAGTGAGTGATTAAGAAAACATTATTTTTTCTTCTATAACATCGCTCAGTGATCGAAGCCACTTTACGGTTTTCTTCATTATATTGTCATCTCAAAAAGTGATAATTTAAGAAAATCAAATTTTTCAGCCTTTCAAGTCTTCTCGATGGGTACCAAAAATGTAATTATGAGTGTTTTCACAAGTCTTTTAACATCTTTCTGAAAGGTTGAAATAAATGGTTCCACTGCTGAAACTCAGCTAAATTGTAATATACTCGTGTACCACTAAAGTTTAATAACTACTCTACAGGAAGTCTATTTCATGCAATAAGACCCTCACAAGAGATCAATCTAGTTGATATACATACCCAACAAATGTTTGGCTTTCAAGACCCTGGGAGGGCTGCGGTACTCCCCGGCCGCGGCGAGCGTCCCAGTGATGCTGGGCAACCGGATGTCCAAGTGCGAGCCTTTGTCCGTGACGATCTTATTGTTCATAGCATACAGCTTGGTCGTTATATCTCTGGCAATGAGGGTGGTCACCACTGTGGCTAAGTAGGTCTCCTTCACGAACAGATACTCCAGGGAGGAGCGCTGCCAGTAGAGGTAGCGGCACGAACTGGCTGCTACTATTGATACCTAAAGAAAATTATTCAACTTCTTTTTATAGTGAACACCACATAAGACAACTAAATTAAATATTGTTTTGTTATTCCGCTAATTACACTTAGTCACCTCTACATGTGTTTCTACCTTCTCTCCTGATGCCTGCTTCAAGCATACCTTTTTTGTTATTAGAGTAATAATCAGGCTCAACTAGTGCCATACTCGTATTTCATTTCAAATGTGTGGTTCATTAACCGGAATTTGTTCATTAAAAGGAAATATTAAGTTATTTATTCCCATTTAATTTGATCTAATGGCTTAATAAACTTGAAATCTCCTTAAATTGTTTTTGTGAAATATGTTAACTCTCTTTAAAATTGCGTTTTGTTACATGATATACATCGATTTATCAAACCAATAAAAATGGATCTAAATAAAGTATCTGGATAAGACACGCAGAGGCCATGAAGTGGAATAGCAAATTTATTTTTAGTACGAAAAGGAAAAAAAATTAAATTTAAAATGGCATAAATTCGATTCAGTATTTTGAGTTCCTCTGAGTTCAGGTATCCATTTTAAGATTATGTGAACATATCATTAAACTTTTCATTTGATCTAATAAATATTTTTTGGTAATTTTGCGCATAGCGAAAAAAAAACTTTTTCATACAATTTTCTTAACACAAAAAGGGCAATTCGGAAATTCCTCATAAATCACACTGACTCCTTTATTCCGAAGCCTGACGGTGTTAAGTAAAATTTAAGTTACGAAACCTTCATTAAAAGTTGTTGTCTCAAGGAAAAATTAAATTATTTAAACCTTTGCAGTTATGTAAAAAAACAATTCAAATAAAATTAAAACTATATTTTGTTTCACGCAATGAAGCTGTAATTTTATAGTAGTTATACGTAATGAAAAAAAAACACGTAAAAAAGTTTATTTTTTTGTATGTCGTCCTCAAAACGGCTAATTTAAACTAAGTATTTATTTCGAATAATGAAAAAACATCGTCATACTTAATCACAGCTTTACATCAAAATCAATTTATAGAAATGTTGGGTTTGGAATTTTTTTAAAGCAGTCACGAATTTAATTTCCACCGACATTAACATTGGTTGTTCCACAATTTCAACTTTTCATTTCGTGCATACTCGTAAAATGCCATTAAATGTTTTTCTACTTATATATTTCAAAGGAATGTAAATACTTAAATAAGTATACATCAATTTATTTGAAATGCGACAAAACATTTCTTTTTCATTATCTTTTCACTCTTTTAAAATTATTTAATTCCGATATGTACTTTGATATAAATTGATCAGAGGCTAGATGTCATTTCAAATTCTGAGATGCTGGTAAGTGAAAACATAGTTTAAAACAACAATCAGCTCAGCACTGGTAGCATTTTTTTATTTAACTCGAGTATATACTTTTAGTAAAAAAGAGCACATTATTTTCATATGCTTCCACTTTCAGTTTTGCATAGAGTCGTGTTGTTGATGAATGATAATAACAGCTTTTCTTCATGTTGTTTTCTATTTACCTTTGAAATATTGTTCTTCCATACTCAAAGATTGATTCTTATTTTGGTTTTTATTATGAATTTCCAACGCTTTTTCATATGTGTTTAATACGCAGAAATTAAACGTTGCTATGTTTGTTAGTATGTACGCGATCATCTCGAGAATCACTGCTTAGAGAAGTGTAAAGAAAGTGGATTGATGTAAATATCCATGTATTAAATTATTCTTACAATAACGACATACGTTTGTATGTCATATTATAGAAGGATTTTTATCACTTCACGCATGGATATTGAAAAGTTTCTTGAATATTGACACTAAATGATTAAATTGGTGCCAATGGCATTTTTTAATAATGAAAAATCTAGCATTTAAAAGCTATAAAATATAAGCAAAAAAAAATACTATTTAAATTCAATGAAATTGCAATGCCCCAGTCAGTAAATTCATTTCAATGTTGTCAGATTGAGACTGAACAAAATGTCTTTACATTAATTCTTCGCAGTCAAACATCGTTTACAAAGAAGCTTCGTCTTGTTCTTTAATCCTTTAGTAAAAATAAATTAACTATATTGAAAGTTTGACTTATTATAAGGCAATGATTTTATTTGTGTTTTCATAAAATTTTCACATTATGTAAACTTCTATAAAATGCTTGTATGAACACTGTGTATATATAATATATGTACATAATTTTTGCAGGAATGGCAAGTGGTGAGTTAGTTATCCTTTTTAAACCAGAAGCTACAGGTGTTGGGTTCGTGTTCTCCCTCATTAAATATAGCTGCAAAATAAATAACTCCCACAGTTAACTCTCTGCTTCTTGTTTAAATTCTTGGAAACCCTTTTGAACTAACGTGTGAAATGTACAACTTGAAAAGCAATAAATTATTAGGACTAAAGCACGAACAGTTATTTAATTGCGGATGGTTCATTTGGTAAAAAAACGATTTTTTATAGCATTAACGGGAATAAAACTATTAGAAAAAAGAAAAAAACATTTTGAATAATTCTTCTATTTTAAGTTTTGTGAAACAACGAGTAAAATACACACGGTTGTCCGCGAACAATTTGAGGATAATTGAGGCTTTTATTATTTTCCAATATTCATGAAAATATACAAAATGTTTCTTCTCGTACAATGTTCTGTAAACCTAAAAAATCCAAATGAATTTTTTTCTTCTGTCTAATGCCGTTTAAAATAAAACGATGGTAGTTGATCGCAAAGGTTCACGTGAAATCGTAATTTGCATTCCAGTAGAAATATCCCATTTGAATAAGATATTATAAATTACATAAGAAAATATGAGAAGGTTTTCTTATGTAGAACTTTTATTCAACACATACTAATCTTTCAGAATTGGGAAACAATGAAGGTTTCTTTGGATGCAATTGTGAGTGCACTTACGAAGCTTCTCTTTTTTTCTTCATTTTCAAGAGAGTGGGAAGAGATAGAATTCTGTTAGTGTTCTTATAACATATTCCGCGTGGGGATACTCGGTCAAACGCCGTCTTATAGAAAGAAAACACAGGCGCTCCATGTTTTATTACTCTTCACTCCCTTCTTGCTTTAATAAAATGTTCTACTCGTACATATTCAACTTTATGGTTATATTTGTGGAAAATAATCTAACATACTTTTAAGTTTAATATCAATCTGATAGTAAAAAATACATTTCAGTGTTTTATCGTAATAGTTCTCCCTAGATAAGGTATCCAATAGGTAAGGTCGTATCAATAAATAAGGTGTTCTTTAACATTTAAACCCTGATTTACCATTTATCGATTATTATTATTAATAGTTGATTTACCATTTATCTTATTCATTTGAATATTTAATATAATATTTGGGAACTATTCTTTATGTACGATTATAGCATAAAAGTTTTAAGTGACTAGATGTATGGTATAATATGTTTAAAACATATATCATTTTCCTAATATTTTAGTTCCCTGCAGTAAATAGTATTTATCACACGTTGATTGACACCTAACACCAAAGATTGATCACTTTATTTTTTATTTTCTGATGTACTCGTACATTAACACTCTCTCAAATTATTTAGGAATGACTATTGTAAATCTCAAAGTAAATGGCTATAACGTCTTTATCTAATTTGATTTACTTAAATAATCATATTTAGTATTGAGAATTCCGAAATTGCCTATAAATAGATATATTTATATATGTATACTATTTAACTAATTAATGTATGGTACTTAGGTACTATAAAATACCATTTACTGCGCATCACCAATACGGGGTTGGACCGCATAGTGGGCGGGGGCGAAGCCCCTAGTATACTTTATTTTATATCAGAGCTTTGTTAAATAATGAATCTTCTTTATTTTTTCTTTTGAGATAATTTGTCTCGTACACATATCGTATAATAATATAAGAATGAGTCTTGTCTACCGAATATCTTGAATACTTTCACAACAAAATAACTTAAACTTTTTAAATAACCTACAAATAAATCTATATACAAATAAAACTCAGCCTGAAAATAAAGCAAAAAATAAATTCCCTCGAAATTGAAAAGTTGACAAACTTTGGAGGGTGACTGTCGACAATAATTTAAAAAAAACAGCCTAAAAATAGCGTTTGAAAGGTCTGCGACATTAGAAACCTTGGGTCAAGGATAAAACTTGGCATTTATATAATGTATTCAACAAACATAAAATATTTTTGCTTTCCCTTTGAAGATTACTTTTTAAAAGATTTATACTGGATAAAATTACCAATTTAAAATATTGTGGTTAGTTTGGCGCTGATTGTGACATTTGATGCAAGGTAAATCGTAAATAAACGCCATACTCTCTCAATACTTCCCACAATTTATCCTTTCATACACAATCATTTATTTTTCTGTGTCTTCAAATTCACAAAATACATTTTTCCCTCTTTCTAAACGTTTTTCAGATATGTTCCGTATCCTCGACCACCAAAATAGGATCTTACGCATCCCATACTTTAATTTTAGTTATTTTCCTCACTCGCTCTATCACAATCATTGCATACAGTTTACCTACCACACTTAATTAACTGATGGCTGTGTAGTTGTTGTACTTCATTCTAAAATCCATTTCCCTTGTGCAAGGGTACAATGATGGCCTACTTTCAGTCAGAGAGAGTGTTTGCAGAGTTCCAACATTTATAAAAAAAATATGCATCAATTCATTCAATCCATCCGTTCCACCTGTAACATATTCAGAATGATAAATTACTAAGTGCAATTGCCTCACTGTATAAAGACAGTAGTGCATGTGTAAGAGTAACTGGAAAACTCACTGAGTGGTTTAAAATTACTAAAGGCGTAAAGCAAGCATGCGTGTTGGCCACCTTGGTTGTTTAATTTATATTTATATATATATATATATATATATATATATATATATATATATATATATATATATATATATATATATATATATATATATATATATTATATTTATATATATATATATATATATATATATATATATATATATATATATATATATATATATATATATATATATATATATATATATATATATATATATATATATATATATATATATATATATATATATATATATATATATATATATATATATATATATTCATGTGTGCGCGATTTAAAAGGTGATGGAATATGTGTAATAATAAGTGAAGTAAATATAAGGCATGATAAGGATAAGAGTTGGATTAGTGCTGTAGAGATGCGTGCACTAAGGAACATTTGTGGAGTGTCAATGTTTGAAAGAAGGCGAAATAAAGATATCAGAAATTAATGCATGAATAAAATGGATGTTTTCAGTAAACTGTTGAAAGGAGCTTGGAGACGGTTTGGGCAAGTGGAGAGAATGAATAATGAAAGAATGACTAAACAAATATACACATCAGAAGTGCAAGGTGTGCGTGGAAGAGGTAGACCGAGGAAAATGTAGCTGGACGAAATGGACCAGGGTTTGAAATAAAACAAAGTGAGAAGTATTAAAAAAAAAATTGCGCATGGCGAGATGTATGAATGTGAAGGACACGAAAGTTGTGTGCTTGATTACAAAAGTTTTTAGATCTGTTGTATCTGTCTACCCCGCAAGAAAACGAAACTCTGCCTACCCCGCCCCGCAAGCGTGATAATAATATGTAACATATGTGTGTGAATGGTAAATAATCCTGAACTTGCAATAAAAGGTAATATTTAATGAAGCGAATATCTGCTTAATATCTGCTTCCTTTATCCTTCCTTGATAGTTAAAACAAAATAAAGATGAGAGGAGGCATTTTGCAAAAAATTGATTTATTGTTGGTGCTTTAATTTTTGAACACTTCCTTTCAATAAATGATTAGGTAAGCTGCGTACTTACTGGTAACTTATCAGTTACAAAGCTATTAGTTATGCCTTGCTTAGACGTGACGATTATAAAAAGTACTCGATCAAGCACTCAGTGTTCAGTTTGGCGAAGTCAGATTGTCAACATGTAATGAGAACCTTGCAGAGCAGTGATTAAAACCTATCATATGTATCATATATGTGCAAAAAAGAACTATTTCCTATTTAATGTATAATTTAAATAACCTTAAGACGCCTGTCTCTCAACCCGAGGGATGTAGGTTCGATTCCCGTTGGTGCTCAATTTTCTTATAAAAAAGTTTCTATCTGGTTTAACTTATTTTGTTTAACATCTCTCTTGTTGGTTGGAAGAAACTGTCACATGGCAATGAATCTACCAGGTTTTACTGTATGCAACGAAAAGGCAGTACAATAATTACATATTCAAGTTATAGTCTTTCCTATTCTTAAAACTGTTAAAAACGAGCCGTCTTCAGATCTCGGCGTGTTTTTCGTATCGCTATGTTAGAAGTTCACCTCAAATATTATAACATAGTTCAAATCGATTCCGTTTATGATACGCTTTCTATGAAATTCTTGTCTTTTGATTGTTCCACTGTATGAACCAGTGATGTATTTTTATCAGGAAATATTTCACTAAACAATTTATCAGCTCTTGAAGCCTACAATTGCCCATGCAAACAATAATTGTCAACATTATCTCACTAAATTCATATTAGTGTGATGGCATCAAACATAATCCGGGAGTTTATCCGTAGGACCAATATCAACATCGTGACAATGTAACCGCGAAATTAACATTTCATGTCGGACATGGCTTCCCCTATAATGACTCGTGTTGTGGCCTAAGTTCGGTTCACAAACTGACTAAGTACAATGTATGAGATTCAGGGACGAGCAGACAATACGAGTAGCTGTATCTTTTCGCTCAATTTCCCAAAGGGATATGTGACATAATTCGATATTAATTTATACAGGATAGGCAAAAAGGAGGTGAACTTTAATATTTCCCTAAATACATTATAGCACCAGCATAACGAAATCACAAGGGTTTTAAACACACTTTCTCAAACCCAGAAATATTTGGTTGATGCATAAGTTCGCTTTTTTTTATTTCTAAGACAACGATGGTTTGAATTTATTTTTTTCGACATATGTCAATTTTATTTTGATGCCATAGTATTGTTTTATTGAAAACGTTTTAAATTTTTCAATTTATAAAAAGTTTGTGTTAATTGTTAGCTAAAGAAAATGGAGTATCAAGTACGAATATTTCCGACATATCCTTTTGTTTGAGTTTAAACGAGGAGTTAAGGCATTAGAGGCAGCCAGATTTTTTTTATGAGGAAAGTACGATACGAAAATGATTTTTTCGTTTCAAATGTGGCCATTTTGACATGAATGACTGACTCCCAAGTTCAGGAAGACCATCCGGCTTTAATGAGAACCGTTTAAATGCTTCAATTCACGATGCTCCATGTCAATCAACTCGGGAATTGGACAATATGATGAATTGTGACTAATCAACCATCGTACGTCATTTGTACTCCATGGACAAAGTTTAAAAATTAGGTGTACCATATGTGCACCATATGTTTTCAGCAAAAAACAACAAAAATCAGCGTGTTATCAATTGTGCTTCTTTGTTTGCTCGTCATCGTTTAGCATAGTGCCCAATTGTTACTGGTAACGAAAAATGGTACCTTTACATTAACATCAAGAACAGAAATGAATGGCTGCGTCCTAACAAACTAGCAACTCTCTGTGCAAAAGCTGGTGTCTATCATGTGAAGTAATGTTGTGCATCTGGCGAGACAAAGAAGGCGTCATGTAACATACTATGTATAGCTTTCGAGAAATATAACCGCCACTTCTGAGGTTTATTACCAACAACTTTGTCCCCTTGACACCGCTATTCAAGAAAAACGATCGGGAAGACAGCATCAATTGATTTTTCAGCTTGACAATACCCATTCACATACTGCTAATATTATAGCGGCTGTTTAAGATCTCGTCTGGCAGGTTATTCCACATCCGCCCAATTCTCTTGATCTTGTTCCAACAGATTTAATTTTTTTCCGGTATCCATCCAACAATACCCGAAGGATCTCCTTTAAAACGGTGTTGGTCTTCAAATTGGCACGATGACTTCTTCACCTCCAAAACATCTCATTTTTACAGGCGTGGAATTAAAATAGTGCCAGAACGTTGCTAGTTAAACATAAACAATATAAGGGAATATATAATAGATAAGTTTATGTATTATGTTTATTTAAAAGTATATATACATATAATATAACGCTGTGAATTTATATGTCAACCCAATATTCAACAATTTCCATCGAGTTCCATACTCGAGCATAAAAACAAATTGATGAAAATTTTAATGACCGCACCTCACTGTCACTTAAAATAATTTATTTTGTTACCATCTACAATAAATCTGCTATGATGATAGACCCAATAGTGTTTTGGTGCTAACTTTGATATATGGGAGTGAAACGTGGACATGGAAAAAGACTGATAAGAGTCGAATAAATGCTATGTATATTAAAAAAAGAATACACGAAGTGACAATGTATGACAGAATACATTAAATGATAAAGGATGAATGTGAACTTAAGGCTGATGTATTAAGTAAGATGAATGAGAGTACGTTGAGAAATTTTGGGCATGTGAACGAATGAATGAAGAAATAATAATAAAAAAGATATACATTGCAGATGTGAGTGGAAGGCGGATGAGAGGAAGACCAAGAAAAGTATGGTTGGGTTCAGTGAATGATATTCTGAAAGAACGAAAAATAGAAAGTCAGAGAAATTGTAGAGGTTGTAAGGGAAAGTGTATGAATGTGGAAGGGGCCAAGGATGTGTGTCGAGTAAGGAAAGTGTGGCGCTCTGTCTGACAGGGAAATGGGGTGATGGCATGTATGTACGCATGCATCTAAAATAAATTCTAAACATGAAATTGATTCTCTATTCTTTCCATAAAATTTATAGTTCTTTGTTACTCAAATAAAAACATGTGTGTTGTATTCATGTTCACATTAGTTGTATTGGGTTGATGCAAAAGTAATGATCGTTTTTTACATATACAATTAAACATTTTTTTTTTAGATTTGTAATATTTATTCAATCAATTTTATAATTTCCATCAGTTCTTATAACCTTCTCCCATCTTTCTATCAACTTATTAATACCATGAGTGTAAAATTTCGTGGATTTTGATGCGAAAAATGTAGTAAGGGATGTTTTTACCTGCTCTATTGTATCAAATTTTTTATCATTTAAAATTTTTTGCAGCGATCGTAATAAATGAAAATCGGAAGGAGCAAGATCTGGACAATACGGTGGATGCTTGATAACATCCCAATTCAACTCATTTAGCTTGTATTGGGTCATCAAAGCCACATGTGGTCGCGCGTTGTCGGGATGAAACACTACCCCTTTTCTGTTTACCAATTCGGGTCTATCCTTTTGAAGGTCGATGTTCAATTTGGATAATTGCTGACAATATCGTTCTGTTGTAATTGTCTGATTGCGTTCCAAGAGTTCAAAATACACAATACCCTTACAATTCCACCAAACACAAAGCATTACTTTTTTTGATGGATTTCGGCCTTCGAAGTTGTTAATGGGGCTTGTCCAGGTATAGCCCAATGTCTTTTTCTTGTCACGTTGTTGTACACGACCCATTTCTCATCTCCTGTTACCAAACGATGCAAAAAAGGTTCATGTTTTTGTCTCGCACTCAAAGCAAAGCACGTTGAAACATGATCCAATAAATTGGCAGCCGACAATTGATGAGGTATCCAAACGTTGTACCGCCAAACCATCCCCATACGCTTCAAATGTTTTAATACGGTTGTTTGGTTGACTCCCATCATCGACGCGATCTCCCTGGTGGTTAGACATGGATTTGTGTCAATTATGACTTTTAACTTGTCGTCATCAGACTTCAATGGCCGCCCGGTACGTGGTTTATCAAATAGTGAAAAATCCTCAGATCGGAATTTTGTAAACCATCTTCGTACCTGTCGAACTTTGATGACATCTGCTCCATACACTTTGCAAATGTTTTTGGTTGCCACACTCGCGGTATTGTCTTTACGGAATTCATAAAGTAAACAATGACGTAAATGCACTTTATCGACCGACATTTTGAAAAAATACAAGGGCTTTTCACTGTACTCTGGCCAGGCCAAAACTAAATAGAAAGTAGGGGGAAAGCATCCTTTATACAATGGAATCATTTAAAAGAAGATACTATTCATCATTTCTTACCTGGGATTTTTTTTACCTGGGATCATAAAAAACGATCATTACTTTTGCATCAACCCAATATATAATACAACTTGGAAGGTTAATTGTCATTAAGTCATTTCTTCCAATTAGCCAGTAAAGTATTTCAAGACACTAAATGCGTGCTCAGTTTTCTACTGATTAAGATAGTCATAATTTATTTGTGCCGAAATTATTAAAAATATGAATTGGGTACATTTTTTATATTTATAATATACTTTGATTTAAGTAGAACACTTGGATATAAACTTTATCCTTTTTTCTCAAATCGTCAAATATTGGGAACTTTACTCATATGGTACTGTCTTTTTTATAACTGTAAAAGTTTGAATAAATTAGAAATGTACGAGTATATGAAAAAACCATTAAACCTTATTCAATCGTTATAAAAATCCGCATTATTCTTGTTTTATTACGCTCCTATTTTATTCAAACAATAATTCAGAGATGAAAAATGATGTTTTCATACTATTTTATGATTATATTAGTTCATATTAGCGTACATATTGTTATGCTAGATCTTAAAGTGACGCGGGGAATATATTCCTAACAAGAAAAGTTGTAAAAATATACACTGCCAAAAATAGTGCCTTGATTATATCAATTTGATATTTTGTTTACTTGTGAAGTCTCTAATTTGTCACATTGAGATTGAGGAGTGAAGTTAAAAAAAAACAGTATAAAAAGGCATATCTCATTTTCCCTCCTACAAACACCAGCTCCTTTACTCGCAAGGCTGTAGGCCGTAATTACAGGCATGTTTTCTGAAGGAAAACAAAATTGTTACCGTCGTTATTAGATCCCTGCAAGAAATAAATTGCTAAGAAAACACTCGGGATAACATGCTGCCGTGTTTAGTTTTAAAAAGAAATTGAGAACCTTCTAGAGAAACCTTGGAAGTGATTTTCATTAAAGGTATTTTAAAAACATTCATTATTCTAAATTCTATCCGCATAACAGTATGATATGATACATATATGTGTGTACAAAATTCACATATTCATCGGTTTTTATTAGTCCCAAAAAACTTTAATGTTTGTGAATTAGTATTTCTTATGTTTTATTTAAAATTATCATTTAATTTTATCAGTGAGGAGTTTTTGGACATGATTTTTATGTAGTTTTTTTTTTTTATTATAAGTGGTAAAAAGTGTTAAGTAATATATTTGAAATGTAAGTACGTGTAATGTTATCTTTGAAATGGGTGTCTGGGATGTTTTTAACATCAGACGAGGAGTCCGTCAGGGTTATGTATTGATACCATAACTCTTCGTCATATACTTCTCAGTTCTTCTTAAAGAGGATGTCTCGGATGTTTTTAACACCAGACGAGAAGTCCGTCAGGGGTATGTATTGAAATCATCACTATTCGCCATATACTTCTCAGTTCTTCTTGAAGAGGATGTCTCGGATGTTTTTAACATCAGACGAAGAGTCCGTCAGGGATATATATGGATACTATCACTCTTTGTCATATACTTCTCAGTTCTTCTTCATTTAACCTTTGAAGATTTCGAGGAGGGAGTATTCTAAAATGCACGTTCTGGTGGCGGACTCTTTAACCTGCGGATACTTTGAATCAGGATAAAAAACTTATGAGGGAACTTTTGTTTGCGGATGTTGCTGCATTTATAACGCATTTAGAAATTGACCTGTAGCAGATAATATATATATATATATATATATATATATATATATATATATATATATATATATATATATATATATATATATAAATATATATATATATATATATATATATATATATATATATATATATATATATATATATATATATATATATATATATATATATATATATATATATATATATATATATATATATATATATATATATATATATATATATATATATATACTCGTATATATATATATAGTTTATCTAAGACATGTCACCTTCTATCACTTACCATCAGCACTACCAATACTGTCATTATGGCATAGAATTTCAACTCCGACAGATATTTTACTTGACGTAGTAAACTGAACACAGTAGACACATTTTGTTATCTAGGCTTAATAGTTTCGAATGATATTAGTCTGGACGAAGAAATAAGTGTACATCTTGAAAAGGCTACTACTACATTTTTTTAATCACTTCTGCCTTCACCTGGCGACGGACGAAGAAATAAGTGTACGTATTGAAAAGGCTGCTACTTTTAGTATGTTGATACTAATAGTCTGGGAAACCATCAAACTCAAAATGCTTTGTGTTGTCTATCGTACAAATCACAAATATATTTTGAAACCGGCGAATATGTCATCAAGTAAATAATATAACTTTATCACGAGCTAAACATTTATAAATGTAAATTAATGAACTTCTAAATAGTAATTATACGAGTGATGTATATTTTATATCAAAAAATGACAAAAATAATAAATTTCTTGAAACTGCTTTTTACTTTGTGTTAGCTTTTTACAACGATTTGTCAGCATTATCGGGACAATGGATCGAGGAGGAGGGAGGCGCTATCAGCCATCGGCTAGCGCAGGCACGCCCCACAACATACCGTACAGTGTGGAGGACACAGAGCGGTGACGTGTCAGGTGAAGGTGTGACTCGGTAATTGAATTATTCCCTTTGCTCGATGCCTGCAGCTAGCGAGTGCATGTAACTCAAAAGTTGCATGTCGTAAGGGGCTAACGTCTAAAAAATTGGCTTTAATTTAAATACAAATACTTTTTATGATTCAGCTAAATGTATTTATATTTTGTTATTCCATTTATTTGACTTCAAAGATACGATATATATTTTATAATTTTGTCTATATTTACATTGAACATCCGTATTGACAACGTAATTTTAGCATAACTTGATTCATTATTTTTTTTAGTACACAATTTTTATATGACATATATAGAGTCCAGCATCCTTTTAATAATATGCCAACACACACGACCTATTGTAGTTAATTTCCGTTGTAAATATTGAAAGGGCTAATTTTGGCGATAGACAAACAGGTATAAATTAAAGACCTTAAAGTTTAATTATTTAGAATAGGTTATTATCGTTGTTTAATATCTGACACCATAATAAATTTAAAAAAAAAACTAAAATGTAGTCAAGCAACTTGCTACTTAGTCAAGGTGATCGTTTAAGGTAGAGAAAGTGTAAAAAAGAGAGTTTAAATCATTTAAAAAAAAATCACATAATTGTGTATTTGTTAATTTATAATATTTTTTATATCCGAAAATAAACAACTTTTAAAAGAAATGATGATATCTTGGAATTATATTAATAATTAAATTATATACGTACGTTTCATCAAAAAAACATTTGAGAAATACTAACATAGTATTCGGTGTGAGCAAATGATACCATATGACTATGACTAACTACACTTGTATTACTTAATTCAATAAAGTAATTAAGTTAAAATTTATCGCACTTGTTTCTCTGAAGTGTTCGATTCAAAGCAAATAATCTGCTGAAATATAATATTTATGGCTTCCTTAACGTTAAAGACGATTTGATTTTTTTCGAGTTATAAATAATAAACCTAGTATTATCATATTTATTAAAAAAACAAAATTGATATATTTTTTGATGTGGTTAAAATAATTCAAGCAAAGAAATAACGTAGCTTGATTCGTAGACAAAAAATGCTCGACTTCAAGGCATAGAAGTCAATGATTATCCCGTTGACTTTAAATATCTATGTCCTAAGTAAATTATTGATTTGTGAGTTTTTAATAACCTTTTATTTTTAATACTTACAAATTTAGAGAAAAACGTGAATTGCGCAGCAACAAAAAATGCAATTGAAATAAGATTTTCTTCCAATGTGGTATATTTCACTAAATTTGATATTTAAAGAAACTTGATTTTAATTTTTAAACTGTACGGAGAATTTTTTTCAAATAAAACTCTTACTTGAAAATAAATTAAGATAAAACTTGGAATCAATTACTTTCTTTAAGAAGAAACAAATTCGAAATCTGGTAATTATTAATGGAAAACAAACTTAAGAACCAAGAGATTCACTATTTTGAATGAGAATTTTCATGTTAATGAAAATATACATTTTTTTAAATTAAATACTATATTTATTACACATTAATAAATTGGAATGTTGAACTTTTTTAATAAAAAAAATATAAACAACACCTTGATAATTCCTATCGTTATTTCATGCAATTTTAGCTTAACATTTCAACAAGGCAAAATAAACAAAATTCCAAGTATACTCGTATGTCAAGAGTGACGAGTTGAAATCGATAAGACTAAATTGCTTCATTTGCATACCTTGAACTTCTCGTCGACAGTAGCTCTGCTGGATTCAAATTCAGGCGAATCCAAGAATTCACAAGGCAAAATCGGATGAAGAAATTGCGGACCACTCATCACGTTAACCTACGAAAAAAATACACCATTGATAAGGTTATATCTGCGTCCAAAACACAAGTGTTAAATATCAGTATTAAAATGATTATTCTTGTCGTACTCGTCCCTAAAGATAATATCGATTAATGTTACAAAACTTCTCCGTTATTGAATTGCTCTATCGAAAAGCTTTCTCACACAAATCAAGATTTAATGATAAATAAATACTAAACCGAATTTCAATGTGACATTATTTATTTTCATTTTTCCTTTATGGTACACTTACTTCAGATGATCGTACAAAGATACCAGAAAGAAACATCTACGGAAAGGTGCTTCTTCATCTCGTTAAATCTTGGTCGTTTTGCTTCAACCCTTCCATTTACTTTCATTTCTCGATGTCAGCTAACACACTGTCAATGTATGCCTGTTAAAGTTTTGTTTCACTTGATTTTCCTCGGTCACTGCCTGCCCAAATATTAAACCATACTATCAACAGGACCTGATTGTACTAGCACGATAGGGTAAACAGGACAGTACTCGAATGTCCACGTTACTTTTGTCTTTCAGTTGTTACTTCATTCAGTTTTATGGCACCGCACAATATATACGAATTGACTATACGAACACATTGAAAAGCAAATCCAGAAGATAAATTTGTCTTCGGTCTCGTTGATCAAATTTTCAGATTTTTATGACCGGATTTATATTACCGGAGTAGGCACGTAGCTCACAGTTTGTAATATGGCGTTTTTGGAAATATCGACAAACGTGAAAAAACAATAACACTCACATGTGAAAGCATTGTTAACAAACTAACTTTTTTACCAGACTAAGATCATTTTTCTTCGAGTACCGAAGAAAAATGACCTTAGTCTGATAAAACCTCTGTAGAAGTCAAGTTTCTTACCAACCAAGCCATTGAGTACCCTCGAGGTGTTTTTTAGTTTGTTAATAAATTTGATATTTAGTGTTATGGCCCAAAAAACCAAGTGGAAAATAGTAATTATTATCCGAGTAGTTTAGTTGAACAGAATGATCTAATCGATGGAATTTCGTACAAAAGTTCAAAGTGTGCATCTTATGTTCAACCAGTTACATGTGTTAAGAGCTTTAAATTACATTGTTTTATATAAGCTTGATTCCTCATCTTACAATTGATATCTGGTTATAACATAAGTTGTCTGTTGAGACAAAAACTTGATTTATTAAATAAAAACAACAGAAATAGAGAGAAAAACATTTAAGTTGTTCTTGATCTCAGTTTTGGTGACAGAAAAGTCAGTAAAATTTATTTATTTACCTCTAAATCCTAAGTTTTTCGTACATACGAGTATGTAAAAACTTAAATCTAATTTCTTTGGTTATTTTCATTTAGTTAAAAGAGATTGAATTTTGTCTAAAACATATATACACATTTTATTTATCTATTGAAACACTTCATTGTAGAAAGCACAATTTGGTGAGTTTATAACCTGAGAGTAATCTCTTCCAATCAACCGCAAAATTGTTTAATAATATTGTCTCCCAGCCCGGGAGATGCGGATTCGATTCACGTTAATACCCATTTATTTTTAAAAGGTTTCTGTCTGGTTATCATTTAAGATCTCATTAACATATTTCTAATTATTTGGAAGAGATTGCAACATGGCAATAATCTACTAAGTTTTACAAGAAAAGTGTAATGCATTACAGTACCTACATAATAAAATTAAACAAATATTTGAAATAATTAATATGAACGATTTAATGACTAGGTACTTTGATGGTTGACTCAAACGAAACTACACCGTGGACATTGCAGGAAGGAAAGGGTGGAGACCGGTCGGCGGCTGTTGATTGATGACCAGCCCACTGCTTCAGTGATATTACATTCAGAATCAAACATACAATATAGGCTTTGCAAATCATGCCAAGGTGTACAAAACCTTCAAGTCGATAGCGGGAAGTGCTTACTGGAGAAATATTTTAATTTATGTTGCTTCATTAGGTTAACTATATGTTGAAGCTTTTTTAACAAAAAAATATTTTATGCTGAAAATAAAACCCATTAGAAAGTGAAATAAAATTTCAGTACTTTCTCAGGTGATCGAAACGTTACGAGGGAAATTGAACGGTGGGAAGCGATAGATAACTAAAACATGTATATACTCGTATTATGTTACAAGAACCAGGCAGTATCAAAATGTGCTAAGAGATGGTCCACAACAGTATTTTTATAACTTTTACGTATGTGAGTGAAACAATAACATGCAAAAATACTGAAAATGACGGAATAAATAGAATTAAGTGGTGAGGGATGAATTTGAATTTGAAGCTCATGTATTAAATAAGATCGAGATAAGAACTCAGAGATGATTTGGACATGTAGAATAATTGAAAGAGTTTATTAAATGGTTTCAAAAATATAAAAATCAAAGGCCTTACTTAATTCGGTATACACCGCATCAACTTGCCCCATACTAACCATTGAAAAAGCAATATAATTTTCATAGACAGCAAGGTAAGTTGGCGTTGATATACCCGACCCAAATCCACACTACTTGACATAAACCAGGTGTTGTATATTTATCATTATCTTATCCAAAACTATAATTTCCATCATTTTTGGTATTGTTGATTGAATACGAATTGGCCTATAGTTTGATATGCCTCTCTTATCACCCTTCCTGAATACAGACATAAGATAACCATTTACCCATAAATTGGGAAAACGGTCCAGCAATAATGATTAAGTACACAACACACAGAGTAAACCCACCAAACGGAAAGAGTATCACTTAAAAAATGGAGGGTACATTATTGGGTCCAGGAGACTTTTTAACACCCGGCAAATTAATCTTGTCTTTAACTTAACTAAATTCAATATTAATTTTTGAAATATGTACGGACTATCTAACAGAGAAGAGTCACATAACTTGTCTCTTCTACATAAACTGATTTTTAAAAATCTGCAAATAGTTGAACAATCTCAAACAAATTTGCTGCTCTTATTTCCATAATACATTTGACTAGAAAAACCCGATGGACCGTTTCTCAGTGAGTTGGCGTATGCCCAAAATTTATTAATGTTGGTTGAGATGGATTGCCCCGTATAACACGTGTAATCCTTGTGTGTAAAAGTTTTTTACATTTCATTCATCCCCTTCCTAGTAAAATATACGCAATATATTTTCTTATTCTATAAAATTTATTTATTTTTTAGTGATTTGATTGCAACTAAATTTTTAGCTCATTTCTCGTATTTTTGTTGAACTTCAAAGATTAACCGATTTTGTAGAATTTCATTAAAGCACAATATTATGATATTTGCACACAATTTGTAGATAATTACCCTTTTTTATTGGTCAGTAAACGAACTTACTTTAAAATCTTAAATTACCAACTTTTGAAGAATCGTTTACGTTGTTTTAAAAATTTCTTTCTTCGCAAATAAATATATGTATGTGTAACATATGTACACCTTGTTTCTAAAACCACAACACAAAAAGCATAGAAGTGAAGCTACGAGTAAGTAGAGCATGACACATTTTGTGTAGCGGAGCCAAATGGGCAAACGTTGCATTGATACACTTCAGATATTCCTTAACAATTTCACTAAATGGAAAGTTGGCAAAGAATATGGAAAATAAGGAATAATCAATGATAATTTTGTACTTTTGAAGAAAATTCAAACACTGATATCAAGTTTGCATAAATCTTCGTCATCATCATCACCATCCCGTAATATACTTATCACGGTAGATAGAGAGAAAACAACTCCATTTTATTTAATCATGACCTGTGTCATGTCCATACACCTCGTCATTAAAACTTTTATATTAAAAAAGGTTTTCACTCTTCTCCATTTCAAAATTTGTTTTATTTGGTGGACCCACGTTTTTCAATGCCTTTTCAAACATCTCATGCCTTCTATGTATACCTATCATAATTCATTCTTTCTACGTGGCCGAACCATGTTAATGCTTCGTTCTTTATCTCTAGCATTCGTAGCTCTACTCTACTCTAGCATTCTAGCTCTAGCTTCATTCTTCATCTCTAGCATTCGTAGCTCTACTCTAATCTAGCATTCTAGCTCTAGCTTCGTTCTTCATCTCATTCACAACAAAATGTTTTAAATTTTTTACCATGTATATTCCGAATAGTAGTCTTTTGAATTTTGTAGGAAAATATATGAACATTGAAATGCGGTTAAATTGAAATAGGTTGTTTTATAAAAGTATTTTTAAAATGTTGTGGTTTGTGATAAGAACGCTTGCTAAGTAAGAATTTAAGGTTTTTTTTTTCTGTATAACTCGACATTCAGACAGATTATAACAAACTCTAACTGGAAAGTATCAAAATCTGCTAAGAAAGTAGTCCACACCAGTATTTTAGTAATAATGTGTATGTACGGGAGTAAAAAACGGACGTGGAAATATATTGAAAATGACAGAATACGGAATTAAGTGACGAATGTGAATTTGAGGCTCATATTTTAAGTAAGATCAAGAGGAGACGTCTAAGATGGTCTGAACATGTAGAATAAATGAAAAAATATTATCAAAAAACGAACAAATAATTCAATCAATGCCAACGTTATACTGTTCTGCGTACCTTTTATAACACGAAGCAATTGCAATAATTCGTATTCTTCTTTTTAGATCTCTGCTTTATATAATAATACTTCTGACACTTGTCGATCTTGTTACGGATCTAACATAAGACCTAATCGTTTTAATTTGTGAACTGCTTTGATGGTTGATTGTCTATTGTATATAATTTTATTGCAACGAAACTCAGAACCTAGTGTATATCTTGTTGACAGAAGATTTTATATAACCTATTATCAACCAAATGTATTTATTTATATAGAAATTATATAAAGTGAGTGAGAGTTATATGTGGTTCTAATAATTTAGAATTAATATTACAGATATAAGAAGCATCAAGCATTCTGACTCATTGTGTACTATTTTTTCTTTTTAACATTCATATTTGTCTTTTCGACAGAAAATTCTTCCTTTTTTTCAAAATGGATTATTTACCGTTGTTAGTTTTATGTCTTATATTCATGTCAAGAAGGGACAGCTGCCAAATAACATTTGAAAAATAAAAGTGTTCTTACTATGATATTAATAAAATAATAACTATCAAACCGTTACTATGACATCACCAACAACGTCTTTAGTTATGATGTTGCTGAACGATAAATAAAATGGAGAGCTTTTTTTATTAAAAAAATAACATATTATTTTGTGATCTTCTATGCTACATCAAAATGGAAAATAAAACGATCATCATCAAACACGTTCAACTTGAAAGTGTACAAAATCGGATGGGACGAAAAGTAATATAAATAATAAAGGTAGGAAATGAAGCTAGGGGTTGTTCTCATTAGCATATGATTTCTGTGGCCGGCTCCAGGAAATTAGCTTAGCACGCGATGAGCAAAGTTAACAAAAAACAGTTACCGCTAGCAGTTTGGCATGGCGTGGGCAACTCCCTTCCCTTGTTGGCAGGGATGCTTCTCATCAGAGTTAATGCCGGGGAAGAGATTCTGTGCCAAATATTTGGGCTCGTGCTAAGTCTTGCATAACGCTTCCCGTACAGAATGCGACTGAATCAAGCTTTGTCTACGACAATTGTGTTTGTATGAATTATATGAACATATTTAGTAACGATTACAGTAGAAACACTTTATCAATATTTTTAGAAAACATTATCTGAAAATCGAGATGAACATCGATGTATAGAAATTGTACCGCTAGATTACACAGATCTGGTTTATCAAGAATAAATCATAGTAATTAGGGGTAAGAATGTGGTAGCCTCCGTGATCTAGTTAGCAAGACGCCTGACTTGCTGCCCGGATTGCGCTTTCGATTACCGTTAGAACCCAGATTTAAAAAAAAAATCAGTCTTGTTTTCCCTTAAAGCCTCTTTAAGATCTTTTAGTTGGTTAGACGAGATCGCTACACGATATTGGTTGTACTGTATACAACGAAAGTGTAATACAATACAATACGACGCGATTCATTTTTCTAGATCTAAAATTCATTTTTCTGGTTCTAAAACCTCTTTAAATGAAACGGTTTCCACAAAACCTTGATATGATCAAGTATTTAAAAATAAACTATCCTTATGTTAAACTGAACTGAAACTGTATGTTACGGAAAGGTCAACTGATGATCTAATAATTTGAGTTGGTCATTAAATTTGTAATTTTAGTGCTCAAGTAAGGGCAACTATTGCTTTTTGGATACTACGAGTACATTCAAGCACTATTTTCAGAACAAATTGATGTTTTATGTATCGCTGTATCATGGTTAAATCCATTCATTAAAAAAGGTATTAATCTATATTCAAACAACTTTTGAAATGCGAATTTCTTTTACTCACAATAATTATAATAAATATGACTTGCAAATCGCTATTTTTAAATGACTTACCTCATGAACTATGAAATACGAGTACTTCGAATGTTATTTATAAGCGCTACTTTATGAATCCGGATGGAATGAGATTTTTTAGTGAGTTATGAAATAGCAAATTTGTAGACCACTGGTTGGCATCTGTGTAGTTAAATATAATAAATACTGTATAATAAATACATATCAGCGCATTTCGCATCAGAACATATAACCCCAAAATTTAATCCCCCCCCACCAACCCCTAATATTTTTTAAAATGAAAAAATCATAAGTTCATGAATAATTGACCGTTAAAACCTTATGAGAAGTTCATGAATAATTGACCTGAGAATAATTCATATTTATGTTTGTGTACCATAGGTGGCGCTGATGTCGAAATTCTGTGGCATTTGACGTACGCATCCAATACATGCGCGAGTCACTCACATATAGAAACAGATTTATTATTTAAAATGAAGCTGAAGCAAGACTAACTTGAGATAATAAAACAAAAATGGGACTGACCCGAATATAAAATTGTAACGAATGATGACCCTACGCTATACGAATTCAGGCATGATATTAAAACACCTGATTTACCTTAATTTCTAACAAGGGCAAACAAGAAAACATTATATTAGAAATGACATAAGGTTCATAAATTAATGCTAGTTGGTTTAAGTCTTACTAAAAAGGGAGTTATTATGTATACAACAAAATTAATTTAGTCCCACAGGTTTGCCTTCCCATTTGGGGCCTCGCACGGTGATCAATGTGAGCGAGGAGACGCCTGCGCATCGCGCATTGGCTTATCAACAGTCGCGCAGTCTGTCAGATCAAATATTTGTTGATAATGTGCTTACACCATATAGATACATACTCATAAACACAATAGCTCTCAAAGCATTTTAACGACATTAGGACTCAATATATATTATATTTTCTCACCCATGGATTATGTCCTGTGTTAAACATATTATTTTTGGAATAAATAGCCGGTTAACAGTATTTTTTTCCAAAAATAAATAAAATATGTATCTCGAACAAACTCTCATTAAAGACTGGAACATGAGGTTGCCAGTCGATTTTCTCTTATTACGCAAAAAAGAGAATTACCACTAATCTGTGTCACATTGTCTTTTTCGACGGAGTGTGACGTATAACCAATAATTTTTATGTGCTGACTGTGATAATTTCTATATAGGAAAGACAGGAAGATCCTTTGAAAAGAAATTTCGTGAACACAAATCCGCCTTAACAAACCCTCTAATTTGTTCTGAAATGGCTAATCATTGTCACCGTGAGAACCATGCTTTTTCTGTCGATGGTGCCAAGTTCTTACATATCAGTGGTAGCGGAAATGAGTTGGACAAATTAGAGGCCCTAGAAGTTTCTAAGTCAGGTCATCGATCCGAACATCTGGTTAACACATGTATTCCAGAAATCTCTCTACTGCTGACCGAGATCGTCCCATGCCTCCCTTACCCCTCAGTCCCCAACCGTTGAAGAATGTATATCGGTGCCAGTTCGGACATAATTTGGTCCCTTTTGTGCTCCCCTGAAGATGAGGTGAAAGTCTTGAAACCGGTAGGGTTATACCGTTACAAAAAGTGGAATAAACATTGTTTGATAAAATAAATTACAATGTATTTAAATCTCCACAACGTTAATGCCTTAACTATAAATAATATATAAAACCAATAAGTATTTTGTAGGCGACCCAATGGTATAGTTATCTGGTTTTTCCCTATCTCGGAATGAGTAGTGCATTTTGAAAAGGACCAGATGTGGAGTGGGCCGCACTGTATATGATATGCACAAGTGGGGCCTAGCAGAGTTGCCTTTCTGTGAATAAGAGGAGATCAGACCATGGATCACATTGTCAAAGCTGCCCACTGTGTGCGCTTCCTAGAGGCGTGCAGGAGCTACATAATTTAACACAGGACGTTGTGAAGACCTATCAGGACAAAACATATTACATATGAGGTCCACACGTAGAAGATGAACGGTATCAGGTAAATGCTTTTTATTAAAACATCATAAATATAGGTTTTATATTAACATGTCTTTAAATATTGAAGCTCACTGGAAAAAATCAATCTAGGATTCCAGCTGCTGAAACGTTACCCATGAGGAGTGTCATAGGTGATGTTAATGGACTCAGTTAAAAATATACATATGTTATATGATATGGTAACTTTCGTGGGCCTTTGTTGTTAGCCTCTGATGTCTCATATGTTTCGATGCTGATATAAATGATTATAATGTTTTTAATAATTTTAAGTATAAATTAATGTAAATTTTATTGTTTTTATCTTAGGAATATAACGTTCATATTAGTTTTACAAAAAAAAATATAAATTGTTAGTGGCGTATTATTAAGAAGAATAGTTTAAAACTGGTTAATTTTCTTAGATAAAAATAAATATTATATTTCCCAAAAATGTAAGATTTTTAAGGTACTAAATATGAAAAGAAGTTTGCGTGCCAGCTAATAATTTAAACATTATATATTACTAGTTGCAGCCCGTGAAATATTCACGGATGTAAAACAAATTCTACATTTATAAAAATATATATTCATAAATGTTAAATTTGTTTATATATATAATTTATACATCGTCCCCTTTTTCACCGGTTCAACAATTGTTAGCTAGGTATTTAAAATTCGTTCAGTATCCCCACCGAGATTCCAATTTCGAATTACTTTCGGAGATAATCCAAGTATTCGACAGCCGTATGGGTTTTGGCCTATTTATACTATGATGATACGATATAATTTTTAAAATAAAGCTTCACGAAACAAAAACGTCGTTGAATTTTAAAATTATAATAATTTATTTCTCCTCAGGGAACCTCCATAAAAACATCTGTAAACTAAACTTAACTAAGTATAATAACTATGTTAGTATATACACCAAATCAAGTATAATAAATACCTTCTCTTTCCTTAGCGAGTTAAGTCATGATCATGAGTCAGTTTCACTATATTATGCTTTAAATAAGGTGAATTGGCGGAATCTTTTATGAACGTTTATAAAATTTATCAAAAAATCTGAAACTTTCTGACCCAAAAAGCTAGTTAATCCTTTTGAATAGGTAATAAATTCTTTAAAAAACTGACGATGTAACTTATCACTTTCTCAATAAGAGAGAGCGGAAGAATTTACATTTTATGACAATTTTTTAAATTCTACTACTGATATTCAATGAAAATTTAGATTAGATCAAGTACGGGAAAATGACGCATGTCCTAGTTGAGAAACTAACGGGAGTAAGTTTGTTACTACACCATATTTACTCGGAGATGATTCTTGGATATAAGGTTAGGTTATGTTTTATGACTATTGGCCCATCGTTAGTATGTATGCGACCGCTTTTTCTTAAAATACTCAATAGATAATTGTTTAACGAACGTCACACTAATTTAACATCGTAAAAAGGCATGAGGATGACTCAACTTCAAAAAGACGAAAAAAATAATAATATCATGAATGTTAAAAACATTACCGAATAATACGAGAAACACTCCAGTTTTTGTAATGAAAAACAGATAATATCTAATATTTGAGGCACACTTTATATTTTAATGTGAGTTTGCAGTTTATTTTCATATCGAACCCTGTTAAAATGTTTTACATCCTGCTCCATATTTTTAAATTGTGACAAAATCAGCAATTTAATTTGGTGTTACATTTTGAAACTCGATTTATATGAATATCGCTTAACCAATGCTGATGATAACCATGCTCATGTCTTAATTTTATGAAAAATCATATAAGTTTTTAAGACTTCAAAACTTGAAATCACTGCTCGTATTGAAATTCACAAACACAAAGAAAAAATAATTATCTGCAGCATTTATTATGGTTATTTTTTTATGAAGTTGAGAAAACCAAATAATATTTTAGAAAAAAAATGAAGGCAAAGATGAGAAGATAATAAGTTATCGATTGTTTCGAATAAAAATCATCCAAGAGGTTAAAGATCTACATAAATGATATGACCATCGAATATAGATATAATTGAACTATGCGTCATATGTCAAACTGATATTTACATATATGTATATTCAAACAACGGATACGAAAGGGAATTGAGCGACATCAAAAAATAAAGGTTAAAAAAATTGTGATGAGAAAAGAAGATGTTTATTGCAGACGATCACATTAAACAATCAAATGTAATTAAAAGTATCTGGAAAACAACCATTCATTACCAAAGTGATTGCTCTTAAACATAAAACGGTTACGTAAGAAAAAATAACACACAAAGAAAAACAACGTATATTCCACACAAACACAAAATATCCCAGCCCTCAATTAAAGTGTCCAAGTTTAACTTAAACCAGAATAAATGTTGGATATCAATTGTTGTAGCTCATGTAGACCTCTGGGAACAGTGAGCAAACATACGTATAATAACTCCGTGCCCTTTACGAGGTAGGCAGAGAGAACCCACCTTAATACTTTTCTCTCCATGCAGACAACTTTCATAAATCTTATCATGCATACCTCACTATTATTCGTACTTGTTACTTTAACTTCTTTTAAAATCTGATCTACTTGATTCAGTCACTTTTTCTTTGGTCTAACTCGTCCATGCACATCTGGGATATATATTCGCGTTGGCATACTTTCGTCACCTATTCTCTGCGCATGTCCAAACCAACTTAAAGCTGTTTCTTCATCTTACTTAAAATATAAAATTTTATTCATGCGTTTATTTTTGATGACTTCATTCCGTCTTCTTTCATACACAATCCATTTTTTTCTTAATGAACGCATATCTACAGCATTACTTACTTTTAGTCTTCTTTTGCATTAGTTAAGTTTCACTTCTATATGCCAAGTAGGGTACCAACAAACTATTATGTATTGTCATTTTCATTATTTTTGATAAAGCGCGATTGTTGGTGGGCAAGCCATTTGGACCAAGAATTTTGATTTTTTTAGTCGAAAATAGGAATTACGAGTATACTTGACAAGGTTGAGGCATATCACCCATCCACTAGCCATGACTAATGTGATAAGGATGAGAAGAGAATATAGAAATAGTAGACAATTTTCGGCTACTTGATTTTGATTTTCCAGCATTTGCAGTGAGGCGAATCAATACATCAATTTTGCTTTTGTTGTGCAGTGCGGCTCGGTTTACATAAAAAAATAATTAAGATTTAATATATGATAATCCATTTTAATTTTTAATCACTACCCTATAACGTGGGATTTACTCCGCCTTTTTGTGTATAAAGCCTAATTACTTCAGGAAGATTAATGATTCGATGGTTCAATAAAAATGTAATCATGCCGTGTTAGAGAAGTAAACGATGCCAGTTTGGACATTACAATTCGTGCTCACGTTACATCAGTGATGCACGCTGATTGCTGAGTATTTTCAAGAAACGTGAGCTTTTGAATGGATAAAATGCATTGTTAGTGTTAAAGATAAACACATTATTTTACTTGTGATACCAATACAATATGTTACAACAAACGAAGTTTGAAATTATAGTAAATGTATTAAACATCTTTATGATTTAATTTGAATGTGCGTGATAATTCTTAATATTAGACATTAATTCTGTCTCAATTTATTTAGGATAAGAACTTGCAGACTTCCATATCCCACTTGATAAGACGCCTGTCTTCCAGCTTGAGGGATGCGGGTTCGATTCCCGTTGTTTATTAAAAAGGGTTTAAGTCTGGTTTCGGGTTTCAGGCTTATGCTTATATACCTTTCTAGTTGATTGGACGAGATCGTTATATGATAATAAACTCACAAAGTTGTTTTTTATACAGCGAATGTGTAATACAACTATAAGCTAATTTTAAGTCAGTTTTGGTTTAAAAATTCAATTCACTAGCGGAAAATAAAAATCCACAGATTTATAAATGCATTTGACAATGATTCGACTGCTTAGATAATAGTTATTAGCCGAACTGTTGGTAGCTTATGATTGTTAAACATCATCAGCATGACAGTTCCCTTTGAAAGTGCTAAAAAAACTACAATTGAAGCTTATGTATCATATACATGACTTGTGAAGAAGTTCACATGAAATAAATCAACATTATAAAATGTGTACCGGATGTTGAAAAGAAATTTAATATTAATCAGAACTGATCGACGATGTTTGACTACAAAATATTTATAAATTTTCTCGGTCTATGTTTATTTTATTGTAAAAAATCATACAAAAATCTTACTTTTCCCGATAGCAGAAGTCCTAATCGATCCGTCTTGGTGAGATTTTGCATGGCATACGCTTCACCCGCGTGAAGTGACATAATTTGTGCGAATTCTGCTGATACCATTCTTTTGAATTGCAACCTCGATACCTAAAAAACATATAGTTGAAAATAACTAGAAATAAATATTTATTTAAAAATATTTTTAATACGCTAAAAATAATGTTGCCCTTACCTTAAAAGGCTCAAATAAATTGTGGTAAATCTCTTCCAGTTCAGGATCAAACTTCACAGGTCTCATATCATAAATGATGAACACGACATGGGCTATATTGATCAGGAAGAAGGAAAAGTTCCACGTAAAAACGTCTGGAGCACAAATAACGTGCCACGCCCATATCGAATATACTAAGAAGGCTGAAAAATAAATTGGAATAATAAGGGTTTTCAATATTTATATTAATAATTTAGACCAATCGTTGCATTAAAGTAGGGAGTATAATATCTTTTTTTCATATTTATAGTTAACACACAACATGCTCAAGTCGAGAAATTCAAATTCATTTTTTAAAATAGGATAAATTTTGTACATATTAAAATGATCAAATTTAACGAATTTATTTGTGTTCCTAATCAATTATTTCATTACCCATCTTGTCTACAAAACATTTAATGTATCCTTGTTTTAATTATAATGCGTCCTTATTTTCTGATTTTGATAAATAAAGTGTCATTGATTTTCGAAATTTTATTCACATATTTTTAATTTTTAAGGGATTTTATAAATATTTGCTTGGAATGCCCTATAATATAGGACCTATATCATAGTAAAATATTACACAGTGGGTTTGGTTTTTAAATTTGTTAAAGACAGCGACATTCTAGTGGAACGATGTCTGCTAGCGGCATTAACATTTGTATACTCGTATAGTTAATGTGACTCAAGAGTTCTTGATACATTTGAGAGAAAGATAGTTCGTATAATATTACACATGGTTCATTTTTTACAGTGGCGCGTCAAGAGCTCTACATCCTTTATGCCAAAGCTAGCGTAACAAAAGTTTAGAAAAATACTGAACTGCGTTGGTTTGAGTACCCATACAGCATGCAATACATGCAAGGAAGGCTTTATTCAGCGATCCTATGGACTGTATAACCGAGGGAAACTAAAAGCTGACATAGCTGGATTGTGTGAAATATAGAGCACACTGGGTATAATCAATTGGAGAAGGATTGCCGCTAAGAGAGATATGTGGCAGAAAGTCTTGCAGGCAGCCTGGATTCATCGTGGGCTGTAGGACTGATGTAAATAGTGACCGAGAAGTCTTTAAAACCAATTTCAGGCGCCGGTGATGATGGATTTATTTTTTATATTGAAAATTAATACATATATTTATCGTACAATTTATGAACTAACTAAACTTGGACTGTTCAAACATGTGAATTTCAAGATCTCGAAAAATATTCGAATTAAGATTTCGATAAAGAGATAATTGAAAATATTAAAATAAAACTTGAATATTTAAAAAGCTGAACCTTTTGACATAAGCACGAACTTAATACATGCATTTTGAAGAGTCAAGTATAACGTATTTTAAGTATTATTTATTGAAGAAATAGAAAAATGTACAAATTTCAATGTTTTATTTGAGTGTTGTGTATTTAATGCAAGAGTGCTGTAACTGTGCTCCACGAACCTCTGGAGACCGGGAATGCGGACGGGGTCTATTACATATGCAGGTCTCACAGGAGTATGTTCGGTAATAAATATAGCAACAACTTGACCAGCTTACGAAAACATGGAAATATTTAAATATTCACAAGAAAAAAAAACATTTCGTTCTGAGTTGGATGAAATTCAATATTGAAAATTAAAGACGAAATAAAGGGCCAAGTAAACAAAGCTGCTGCTGTCTGAATTTCTTTAAAATGTATTATATATGTGTAGCATAATAAATACTTGAGAACAAATACCTAAGTAATAAATATATATGTTAAGTCCATAATAAGATCTGGAATCAAGAATAGATCCAACTTAAACTTAAAGTATGTTGCAAAGCCTTAAGCTTAATACTATCTGGACTATTATGGAGAAATCATTGTGAGATAGAAAATAAAACTCGAACATATGGAAAATGTGTGAAAGGTATAAGATTTTTTTATATACTTTCGTTGTATACAATTTAACCTGGTGAATTTTTTGCCAAGTGAAAGTCCCTTCCAGTCAATCAAAAACATGTTAAAGGTACCTTAAGTGAAAACCAGACAGGATTTTTTTTTAATAAAATTTGGTACCACCGGGAATCAAAACAGTAACTGTATCGGAAGATAGGCGTCTTGTCAACTAGGCTTCGGAGGGCGTTTCTAGATGGTAAGGCTTGTTATGTGGGAAAGACAATGATTTGCGCACGTGGCAAGATGAGGAACACAAAAATACCACAAGCCGGCCCATGTGAACAGTATCTCCGAAAATATCAAAATACTGCTGGGAATGTATCTCTCAGGACAGAGGCGAGCCCGAGCCAAACAAAAAAAAAACAAAAAACGAGAAAAAAAAAGATAATTATAAAAGCATTAAAATTAAGAGAGTGTAAAACTATGTGGAGTATTTAATAGATTTGTTCCGAACGAAGGGAGATGTGAATCACAACGTGCGAATATTTAGCGAGGCTTACCCAGAATTAATGTGCTGTGCATGAATAATTGACCCTTTTTTGTACTTGGAGCGGAGTACGATGCCAAAAATAAGACGTAAGCAGCCTGAAAATGCAATAAAAGAGCATCATCAAACATTGTACAGACTATAATATTACTTAAAACTTAATGTAAGAAGAAAATGCTGGCTCATATATTTGAACAAATGTCAGAAGTAAATGCCATTAAACTTATTTAAGTACCTGAAACATCATATGCTGGGAAGTTTTCCAATAGGCACACCATGGCCAGTACCAAGGACCTGTGAACAGAGAAATTGTAGCTATTTTGTCGTTTAGGTTAGACACATTTCTTTTATTTCAATAATATTTTTCCTGAAAACATTTTTTTCCTACTTTTTATGTGGTGCAATCAACAAATTTCCGAATACTTGTTTTGTTCAAAATAAAGATTTTTTAACCAAGTCTAATTAAAAGCTTTGAATATGATTTAGTTTTATCGGAGTTAATACATATTGAAGCTGAAGTCATTGTAAATGAGTTTGAAGAGTCGGACAAAAAAGCGAATTTAAAGTATTTTGAGGAATGGGTGTATCAATTAAATAAAAAAACCCGCCGATTATTGGACACTGTCGGGAGAAAACATTGTCTTTTGCCCTAGTAATCGAACCTTCGGGTCTAAAACCACAAGAGTAGATACGGAACTCGCATCATTGTATGTCTTGGAAAAACTACCCCGTGTGAAGAAGCGACAACACTCGCAAGTATTGTTGTCAGATGAACTATTTTATCAGTCTGGGATTTTTTTATATTTTTTGGTACAGTCGGGAATTAAACCCGAAATTTCCGGTGGAAGTCAAGCGGCTTATCAGCTAGGCTACGAAGGTCATCGTTGAGAAGGTCCGATGTCACGAAGGTCGCTCATTGGCATCGTTTGGCCTCAATCGATGTAACTTTGATTTAAGCTTATGCGTCATACCAAGGATGTAACATTTCAGACAGCTCATACGATTTAAGGATCAACGCATCGAAAACAATATGAAGAAATGAAAAATTACATGGAAATGGAAAATTGTTCATATATTTTTTTAAACTGAATGCCCAATTTATGTACAAAACGAAATTATATAACTTGCATAAAGAAAGAATCAAAATAAATTTACTGTTAAACGTTTACTCTTTAGAAAAAAACTTTTAAATACTTGCGGTCAGAATAAATCGGTAAATGTTAAAAAATGAAAATAATATGTTCAATGAACTGAAAGTTTGTACATTAGAACTTCCGTTTATTAAATAGTTGATCTTCAGTTTGGAATGAAATAAAAACAGATAAGACAATTTTATAAATTGACCAGTATATTTGAATAGCGCTTTTGTTAGAATGTTTTCGTTTTCTAATTTTATCAAGTATGTGTATGTTAGTACGTGTATTTATCAAGTACATTCTTAATAGACTCGTACTTCAATATGAAGTGTTGTTAATTAAGTTGCAACATTTTGTTATATTAAAGTAGGATTAAATTGTTATTTCATAAAGAAAACAATTTTGAAAAATAGCTTGAGATTAATTCTATTCTTATAAAATGCATGAATTGGATTGTTTAAACTGTTTGCGTTTTTTTTTAATTCGTTTATGTAGAATATACAGGTGGTGGAAATCTGCCATCCTCCCTGTTAGGAAGTTAATGTATATTCGAAACATTAATATTGAATCTAGTAAAGTTATAGAACATATTTATTTGCTTGATGTTAAGTTTCCTGGACCCGACAGTGTATTCTTTCCAATTGGCCGGCTCTTTTATTAAGTTGTTTAATAAATCGCTATTCCAGGGATGTTTTCTAATGTAGGCAAGAACGGTTATCTTATGCCCATACCCAACAAGGGTGATAAGAGAAAAAAAAAAAAGAATTTTATCAACATACCAAAGAGCATAGTTTTGGATAAAACTTGGTTTCTATGAAGCAGCATGGATTTGTGTCGGGTAGATTAAAGCTAACTAATCTTGTTGATTATAGCTAACTAATCCTATGAAAATTGTGGTGCTTCTTCAATGGCTAGCAGAAGGTAAGCTGATGCAGTATATACCGATTATAGAAAGGCTATAAATAAAATAAAAACTTGGATCAAGTTTCAGACACGATGTTAAAATATTAATAAAGTTGAGAATAGTTGACCCTCTTTTTGAGTGGTTGAAGATTTACTTGTTGGTTAGAATGCCAAGTGCTAATATTTAGGATTGGTTCTAACCAATCTTTTGCATTTAAATACATAACTGGTGTTCCTCAATGATCTCACGTCGGTACTTTGCTTTTAATTATGTATGTCAACAATATTGTTAACATTTTTTATGATGTAGAAGTGGGGATTTTAACAGACTGTATATTAAATGTTCCATATTTTTGAGCTGTTGATGATTGTGCAGTTTTACAATGTATTCGTATTACGCTGCAAAACTGCACAAATGATCTTACAATAATTGACAGATTGTACAATTAATGCAAGATCAACAGATTGAAGTTCAACATGAGTGTCAGTCACTAGTTTTTTGTAAGTTGAAATTCCTCATACATTATGCTAATACGAGTACAATAAACAAGTCTCCTTTTGCGAGTATCACAAATTTGTGACCTGGGGTTTGTGTTGAATGCTCAATTGAAATGTATTGACCACGTTAATGGTGTATGTGATAATACCATGAGGATGCTGGGATTTGATTTGAGGATATCCAAAGATTTTATGCAATAAAAACATTTTAACTGTCGTATAATTTTGTTCCGATGTTCATGTAAACGCGATTAAAAAGTGTACAAGTTTTTTAAATTGATTTTTTTTAAATTGGGCATTCCATTGATTGGCATTTCGTATAATTATCTCGAACGAATATTAAATTTATCGCCATTGAGCAAAATAAATATACCGCACGATTTACTTTTTTACTTAAAATCATCACTTATCACATAAATTGTCCTAAACAGCTTAGCTTTTTTATATTCGAGTTCTATATGTATGTTATATACTCGCCAAAAGGCTACTTTCCAGTGTAAATGAAGTTACTCGAATAATAATAATCTATCAAATTTCTCTACAAATATAATGCATCTTTTGGGTAATCAATTTGCTGAGATTAGCGATATATTTTTCTATTGCCTGTTAATATATAAAATTAGGCTTATTGCAGAATTTATGAAATGTTCAAGTCGTGAATGGTTGGAGTATTATTGGATTTTTACAATTTTTTAAATTATGTCTGTAATAAATGAGAATTTCATCAAGTCTTTTGTAATTTGTGAATTATCTGTGAAATTCATTGAGCTTCTGTCAACCCACAATTATGCTTGTTAAGTTTGATGCTGAGTGTTTAATATGATTGCATTAAACTTTTTTTTTATCTTTCTTCAAATTTTTTTATAATTTAGCATCTAGTGACGTTGTGATACTGACTTTGATTGCGCTTAATTTATGAATGTGTTGAATTTTTAATAATTTTTTTATTTGTATGCAACTATACTTTTCTTTCCACATAAATGTCAAAAGTGTTACCCAGTGTGGTACAGTGCGGACTGCCCACCTTGAGACGGTTCCATATTGCATTAATTATTGTGTATATTGTTATTTTTTTTGTGTTTTTGTGAGATTTGTTTACGTATGAACTTATATGTTGTTTAAATAGTTGTATTGTGCTTGATTTTTTAATTTAGTTTTTACGTCATTGTTTTAATTTTTTTTTGCAGTTTTGGAAAATGTATCTTTTCTAATGAATTATATTATTGAAATATTGTAGTAGTGTTCACTGTACCGTTGATAAATATTATAGAAGTGTTCACTGTACCGTTGATAAATATTATAGTAGTGTTTACTGTACCGTCGATAAATATTATAGTAGTGTTCACTGTATCGTTGATGAATATTATAGTAGTGTTCACTGTATCGTTGATAAATATTATATTAGTGTTCACTGTACCGTTGATAAATATTAAATTATAGTAGTGTTCACTGTACCGTCGATAAATATTATAGTAGTGTTCACTGTATCGTTGACAAATATTATAGTAGTGTTCACTGTATCATTGATAAATAATTACAAAACGTTTCCAACAACAATGATTGTTATTTGTTTCGTAAAATTACATCTTAAATACCCGGTGACATGTTTCAATACTATAAATTAACTCCGCATGCATTAAGTTAATAAGACAACAACAGCCTAGGTAAGATTTTGATAAATGTGATGCACTTAAGCATGTTGAAGCTACGAATTGGCCGCAAAACATTTTGTGCGCCCAAATACCAATTTTCACGTCATACCAGTTGACTTCAACCTTTCAAAAAAATCTAAAGGCGTCTTCTAGTTCTAGTTAATTCCGCACTTTTTTACGGTTTTATTTACAAAATTTTGAACGTTTGAAAATCTATTTATACCCAAAAACAGGTGAAACAAAAAAATGATAACGATAACACCCTTATTTGGACGTTACTTCTCATTCTTGAATAATGACCGTGATGGACGTTACTTTTCTGTTGACTTTTAGTTTATGAAATAATTTTTTTATGAAATCAGATTTCCTTGTTCACTTGTAAATTATCTCAAATATTGGTTTCTATGTGTTGCTTGCAATCGCTTGCTTTTAACTTTATGACGCACAGTTTTAAGCAAAAATTCTGAGTAATAACATCATCGAGTATCCTAGCGGATGGTGATCTACGAAGCAGAAACAGTTTGTTATCCAATTATAGCTGCACTATGTATACAATTATAGTTGTACTATGCATACAATTATAGCTGCACTATGTATACAATTATAGCAGCACTATGTATACACAAGTGCTTTATTTTTTTTTATTAGTTTAATACTGTACCATACCTAATAAAGTTTATTCTTTGCATATACCTTACCCCTGCTTTCCCCACATTATCCATTTCAATGATAACTAAACTTTTGCAGTGATTCGCGAATTTATTATTTTTTTAATTAATTGATTGAAACTGTGATTTGTATAAACAGTTCAATCAAATTTGTTACGGTACCCGCTTGAATAAGGTTTATTATGTGCATTCGTATCTCTTACTTTCCCTTTTTATGAAATTCAATGAATTGAGATTTACGAGTTTTAACCATTTTTGGAATTAATTAACTGAAACTGTGATTTGAATAGACAGTTAATTAACATTTGATATGGTACCCGACCGAAGATGGTTTATTCAGTGCATATACCTCATCTCTATTTTTCCCACATGTCAATCGTGCATTCCCTCCTACAATTAATCCAACGTGTGTGCTCATTCTATTTTACGTATTAAGCACACCTTGTTTGACCGTTAAGCGATTATTACTTGACTGTGACTTGGTTTTTAATAAATTTATAGTTCCTATTCTATGATATAAAAATATTGAATTGTTTGAATAATTGGATGATAGACATTTTTTTTATGACTAAGTTTTATAGCGATATTTGCATAATTTAAAACCACGAAAACTGCGCCAACTTTTATGGTGTCGCCGTCGGGTGTTTTTAAAAATGATGTTTTATATCCAACGTGACTAGAACGGTCTCACGTGCCATAATGTTCGGATATTTTACTTAACTTCACTCGATACGCGTTTTCAATGCACGTTTCTGAAAATGGATATTTTCAACCCGAATGTGTGAATTTTAAATTTTTTTCGTAGTTTCAAAATTTCAAAACTTTTGGGATTAATGCACCGCACCGTTAATAATGAATAAATAGGTTAATATAATAATGAATTATTTGAAGAAGGTGACGAATAATGGAAAGATGTGTTTGTTTGTATTATTATAGTATGGTGAAATATGAGTGCTTATAATAAAATACTGCTATTTTTTTTCATTTGAATCACTCATTTAAACAGAATTACTTAGCTTTTCATATTTAAACTTATGTATAGAAAATCAAGTAAAAAGGTGTTTCAAAGAAAAGATTGTCCCATGGCAATAAGCCTACGAAATTATACGAGTACTATATAAAACGAAAGTAAAATACAATACAATAAAATGTTGTTCTTTAATATTTGTGCAACATTAAAATAATATAACCCGCTTGCGAGGGGGCATCCAAAGATTACTCGATTTGTAAAAGAAATCATGATTATAAAAGAGGACGATATTTCCCATAAGATAAATCTTCCTTAAAATGTGATGCATTTATCTTAGCGCTTCTTCCATTGCTACAAAAGTTTTCTGTAGCAAAAAAAATGTGTAGAGCCTCTTTAATTTTGTTTCGAACTTTTTCCACAGTGACGGCTCTTCCCCTCTTCAGACCAATTTTTATTTTGAAAACAAAAGTAAGTGACAGAGAGTGAGATCTGGCGTCTATATGAGGTTATTGCATTTACACTCATATGCTTTCGTGGGAGAAAAAAACCAGGTGAAATGTAGAAGGCACTAGACCTAGCGGCAAAACATGACTACAAGGAATATTTCAAACCATGGCAAAATTGTATAGATTATGAAGGAGAGTATTAGGAACTGAACTCAAGAAAAATTATGTAAAGTTGAAAAACATCGATGGATTCTTTATTGATTTGGTAATATGATTCTATACAACACAAACAGCTTATATTAGCCGCCTCACAAAGCTTAAAGATCAAGTGTATTTAAAACAAATATATTGAATTTTTGTTTAGGAATAAGACAATTTTTCAAAGACTGCCTGGTGAAGTCGTTCTCTATATTAACAAAGACAGCCTAGTACAGTGGTTCTCTATATTTACAAAGACTGCCTAGTAAAGTGGTTCTCTATATTTAAAAGATTGCCTAGTGAAGTGGTTCTCTATATTAAGAAAGACTGCCTAGTGAAGTGGTTCTCTATATTTACAAAGACTGCCTAGTGAAGTGGTTCTCTATATTAACGAAGACTGCCTAGTAAAGTGGTTCTCTATATTTACAAAGACTGCCTAGTGAAGTGGTTCTCTATATTTACAAAGACTGCCTAGTGAAGTGATTCTCTATATTTAAAAGACTGCCTAGATATTTCCATTGTTATTCACTTGTACTATATTGTACGTCATTGCATTAAAACTATTTTAAAAGTAAATATTGTACTGTGAATAAATGAAAAAATACTGATAAAAAATAATAAAAATTTCAAATTTGTATTAAGGTTGAGGAGAAAAAAACATTGTTTTTTATTTATTTATATCGTTTATATGCGATTTAAAAAAGATACAGTGTCTCAGAATAAGAAGAGCTTGAAATAATTTGACAACGTGGAAAGAATGAATGATTAACGATTTTCGAAACAATACAATACAAACAGTTTGTAAGACACAACATGTTTGGCAAGACTTGGCACGTCCAAATTAATCAAATTCTGAACGATGTAAGTGTGAAAACTCTTTATAATGTGAGATAATGCATTGGACTAAGGTGTATATAAGTGAGAAAACGATGTACGAGTATGTCCGGATATTAGGAAGTTGAGATAAACAGAACTCTGCTTACCCTAATAGGGACATGGCGTGATTGTGATTGTAGTAATAATGTTAACAGGCTTTTATTCCAAAATTCAACCTGCACTCTCATGAAATATGAATTTTCAAAAAAGGATATATTTCGTAAGATTGCACTTACTCGTACTAAGATGTACCCAGTAATCTGAAGTTTGATTCGTTAGCATGGTACTAGAAATATGAGCGATCAGTGAGCGAGTATAACGAAATTGTTTTAGGGATTTGACATCAACCTAGTCGGCTGACAAGCATGGGGAAAGGTAATATGTACCTAGGAATACACATTACTGTATGTAAAATTGAGTTGTTAATGGTATTGTTATTGGCCTGAGAAAATAATAACTAATGCAATGAATCATAACACTGTTGACGCACAATAAGCCTCGTCCAGATAATAAAGTGTTGGTTCAATGTTTGTCGTCACATACGATTGGAGTGTCAGTGAAGCTTTATCGACACATCTGTCAGCAGACTTGGAGACTGTGCAAAAGGAATTATGAAGGACAAAACGTGAACTCGAGAATGAATCCGAAAATGAAAATTAATATGGAAAAATTGTTCATATTTACGTTTCTCCGAATTATATTTTTTAAAGAATTTCTTTTATAATTTGTCGTTAGAAAATAATCACTATATTATATAATAATAAGTTATTATTATACCCCATTCATTAAATAAGAAAATAAATGACGTGTTTAGAGGTTATGTAAACAAATGATCAGGTCTATAAAAAATATTATATCAAAGTAAAATAAAAATTTATAAGAAATCTTTATAGCCCACCTGCAGGAATAGTAAGATTGAACGATCCATCTTCAGGACTACCATTAATTCCAGGCCAAGACAAATTGTATTCAGAGACTTCCAAAAAGGCTGGACCTTTAATTGCAGTTGATAAGTCGGATGCCATGGGATTTGGCGACATATTGAAAACGTATTTGTTGTTATTTTTTCACATTAAACACTTCTTTTTAAATTTAAACTAGTGAGCTTATTTATCCGTTCACATCGTATGAAATCTCATAACAAATTAAATAAAAATTATTTAGCGTTTATTTAACTGTTATAAAATTTGTTTCTAATTTATATCAAGGTTTTTAAAAAAAGTCGCGAAAAACATCACTTGGTAAAATATATCGCACGATTTCATATTATCGCATTTTTTTAACACATTGTTGTTATTAGAAAAATCAATACAGAAAAATTTTCCTCGACAACTAACACCATCTTGTGAATTTTAATATTAATATTTTTTAATGTGAAACATATTAATAGAAGCATTCTAGCAGCGCGTGTACTTTGTTCACTTAGTACAGAAAATAAAATGTAGATGTCTCTAGTTGAAAACTAACTCAGTTTGATGCAATGCCCGATGCTCCTAGAATATGGTAATCTCTCGATTTAAAAAAATATGTTGTAAATAAATAACAATAAAAATATTATAAATGTAATCATTATTCAATGAATGGTAAAAATCTACAAATTCTGACAATATAATAAATGTAAAAAAAGAAGAAAATTACTTCTAAGAAAAATTAAATGATGTTTATTTAGTATCAATCAAATTTTATAGATGGCAATAGCTGTTAGAAATTGAGTATTGTATTTGAAATTAACTTCGAATTATTGCAACACAACTAAATACTTTTTGTAACTCTTTAGTAGTTTGTTTGAATGTGTCACTGTATACACGAAATAAACAACCATATAATTTTATCGTTGTCCACAGCTTATTTGTTATATATTATGTAATTTGATAAGTTAATATATTATGAATAATTTATAAAATAGTTCCCAAAAAAAAATACAGGAGACATTTCGAGTACGTGATAATTATATTTCGTCAAGTTTTAATTTTCTTCTCTATAGACTGTTTGATATATTTTGTTACGATTGTACCTATATATGTAGTCGTTAGTATGATTAGTAAGACGAAAAGAACGCGCTTAGTCCTAAGGGCTGTTGTAAAACAGCGCGTCAGTACTATTTATACTTGTGATCCAGAAATAACTGTCACAGTGCTATTTTTTCAAACGTGTGGTCATTAGTATGAGGATATAAATTCGACTGACAAGCAATGGTGCAAGTATCAAGCAGTGGTGCAAGATCGGAGGCAGTGGTTTCTATAAACCACTATTTTAGGTCGAATCAAATACTAATAATTATATTGCACTCCGTTTATCTTTGTCAATTCCCGGGACCATGCGTAAAAAACCAAATGCGAAAAAAAAATTGAGTAAAGTAAAAATAATCAAAACTTATTTGAGATTAACTATAAGATAAGATAAGAGTGATTGCCAGATATGGTTATTCTCTCTCTAGAACATTAGATTTCAAACTATATCAATTTGGATAAAGTTCTTGATGATTTTACAGCTCTGAAAGCTCAAAAAACAAAGTTCTAAATATTTGACATTTTTATCCGCTGATTCATAATTGTGGGTAAAGTGACTGTACGCCCCTACGGAAAGGGTTATGTTTTTATTTAGAAAGCAGAAACTCGCCCGTTGTAAATATGACAGCAATTTATCCGTTCTTGGGAAAACATGGCAGCAATTTATCAGTTTTTGGAAGTGTTTGAAAAATGTTTCTCTGGACCCCGACAATAACAGTTTTAAAAGATTCGCCGAAATGGGTAAAGCAATCAAATCCTGTAAAGCCTGAACATTGACTCATGTCTACCCTGGATGAAGACATTTATCTCTAGAATCTTTTTTTTAAATCATATTTTCCATATAAAGATTTTATCCAGAAAATGTTCTGATTTTGTCCCACTGTTCTTCTTCAAAAGTAAATCAGTATCGATAGTCATAAGTGTTAAGTGACTTTTTGTTAAAAGAAAGAGAAAAAATACTTTGATTTTGAAAAGCTAAACTTTAATTATTTATTTTAAATAACGTTTAGTTAAAAAAAAATATTTTGGATTGTAGTTGTTGATAATAAAATTCCAAACAAATATTTGATATACAATAACCTGGTAGATTAATACAGTATTTACATAGATTGATGTGTGAAGGAACTACATATGACATTGGGTAGTACACAAATGCCGAATAGGAATGTGTGAGGATTGCTGTGTGCTACTGACATGATGGTATTAGCGGAGAATGAGGATGAATTACGGAGAGTGATAAGTACATTTTATGAGATATATGAAGAGGATCTAAGTATGAATGTTGCGAATTCCAAAGTCGTGACGATAGAAAAGTGTGGAAGGAAAATGCATGCGATAATAAGTGAATGAAACATTAGATCAAGTTGAGAAATTCTGCTATTTAGGTAGTCGTCGTCGTTGCTGGGCCTCCCAGCCGGGTGTCCCCTCACCATTCCAACGTTAATTCAGTTGGAGAGCGAAGTTGTGTCGTGGGGTTTGTTTTTTTTAAGTTGCGCACCTACAAACTGACTCGTCAAATAGCTGTACTGGATCCGATGGCACACCGAAGTGTGACGATCGGAGCACACCGGCATGTTGTTTATTCCCCTTTTTGAAAGAATAGATATGACCGGAGTGTTACGTATTCTTATACCCCCGAATACTAGACGAAAAAAATGTCTGTTATTAGAGGAGAGAGCACATAGCGGGGTTTAAATATTTGAGATATTTCTTCAATAAAACTTCCTTATCGCAGCGTCAACAGATTTTCTCGTAATTTTTAAACGTTTTTTACACACTTCTAAAAATATTTCTAAATTATCAACCGTTCTAAAACTAGATATTGTCTCATAATAACATTTATTATTGTTTTTCTTAACGACTTTTTAAGTCTGTTTTTTTTTAATTTTGATTTAAGATGACCTCAGTTGTATTTTTTTCGAAGAATCATTACCATGAAATAACAAATATTGTTAAGGCAGCCTTCATATGAGCTATGCTAAGAATAAGATTCATTACCATGAAATAACAAATATTGTTAAGACAGCCTTCATATGAGCTAGGCTAAGAATAAGATTCAGGGGTATGAAGTTGCTCGGGATTACCATGAAATAACAAATATTGTTAAGGCAGCCTTCATATGAGCTAGGCTAAGAATAAGATTCAGGGGTATGAAGTTGCTCGGGATTACCATGAAATAACAAATATTGTTAAGGCAGCTTTCATATGAGCTAGGCTAAGAATAAGATTCAGGGGTATGAAGTTGCTCGGGATTACCATGAAATAACAAATAATGTTAAGGCAGCCTTCATATGAGCTATGCTAAGAATAAGATTCAGGGGTATGAAGTTGCTCGGGATTACCATGAAATAACAAATATTGTTAAGGCTGCCTTCATATGAGCTATGCTAAGAATAAGATTCAGGGGTATGAAGTTGCTCGGGATTACCATGAAATAACAAATATTGTTAAGGCAGTCTTCATATGAGCTATGCTAAGAATAAGATTCAGGGGTATGAAGTTGCTCGGGATTACCATGAAATAACAAATATTGTTAAGGCAGCCTTCATATGAGCTATGCTAAGAATAAGATTCAGGGGTATGAAGTTGCTCGGGATTAGCAGACGACTATAATAATACACAGGTATTTATCAAAAACACATATTACAGAGATATACTCGTAGTAGTGGCAGATGTTAAACTGAGTTAGCCCCAAATATGCAATGCGGGAACTCTGATTGAACCACTGTAGCTATAACTCAGGGACACTAACTAAAGTCGTTCTAATCGAAGAAAATTTGTTAATTTATTTAGAATAGTTCATAATATGTAGTCTTAAAGGAATGTATTAATTGTCTACAATAGTCTTTTAATGCGAAATTGGGTAATTGATTGATTGAATGGGAAGGAGTGTTCAAAACCACAATCGATAGAGTTGAGAGAGTAAAGAAACTAAAAGCCCTAAAAATATCCAAGTGAGCAATTTTTCAAAAACTTTGGCGTTTTAAGCATAAGAGAAATGTATATTATGAAAATGGTTCTCATGATTCACAAACGCTCTAGAGTCTAGATCACATAGGATGATTGACCAAATTTATTAGACCAGGAACAATAGTAGAAGGAATTTATTTTGTTTCAAAATGATGAACACTATTTTTGTCCAAAGGCATTATTATATTTTTTAGAATCTAAGATACGAGTATATGTATAACGCACTGACGGAGAGTGGAATTCATTTACTCAAATATACACTAAAGAAATGGTTCCTTTCTCAGGGCATTGCTGAATCTGTCAAAATATTCCATGTTTAGAAATAAATAATGGTGGGCATCTTATTTTTTTTAGCAATGGGTTTAGCATTAAAATGCAGAATTTTTAGTATTTGTACATCATATACAAATTTGAGGGTGGTTATTGTTTGTGATATCTTGCTATTGTTGTTGTTTTTTTTACTTTGTTACTTGAATTATAAAAGTGTTACCTAACCTAGTAAGATCATTTAATTGAAACGTGCCATAAGTTTATTCACTTAAAACAGGAATTCCTAGTTAGCCAGCAGGTCTAAGATATCTGAGCATAGTAATAAAGCATGGTGGGAAAAGGGGAATTTGTTTTTTTATGATTATTGAAACACATGTCTTTAAAATGCTGTCAAGGTATTAGGGTATATTTCCTTGTTTTGTATAATAAATAAATAAAAAATCTATCATACCAACTGAATATATCACAAGAGGCTGAAAGATACATTGTTCTTAAGTCAAATGATTGATAAAGTAATCGTTTGTTTGAGTGAAAAGAATAAGGAAATGCAATTAACTACTTTTTCAGTCATTACGTGTTTGCAAAACAATCGTATTTACGAAGGAATGCGTCAGTGGAAATAAACACAAGAATGGAAAGAAATAGAAGTGAAATTATTACGGTGGATGCGGGACATGGAGTGATGAGGCCAGATTTTCTAAAAGAATGATCTAAGCCAGGATGAGAGTTAAAGAATACTCGTATGTTTAATAACTCGATTATTTAATATCATTACATATGGAGTTCTACAAAGTGAATGCCGAAATATAATATTTAGATCTTAAACCCCGTTTATGAATGAAGGTAATTTTTTAAATACAAAGTTGAAGATCTCTTCCGAATTAGAAGAAACTGGTCGAAAAGTTTTTCAAAGTTTCTTTAAAAAAAGTTCTAGATAATGGGCCAATGTTAATAATAATAGACCGATGCTAGTCCGTGAATTATGTTATTGGATCACGCCGAGGTAACTTTTTAAATTTTATTTAAACTTTGATTTTACAAAAAATACTGGTCTGCAAGGATTTGAAATAAAATCTGTCACTGGACACATAATGTTTGAGAAACAATGCTTTATACAACGAAAGTGCTACACAATACAATAAATGCGTAAGTGTTCTTGAGTTTATATATTATTTTTATTTAATATCAAAGTAAATACACTTTCATAATGATGGAGTATGAGAAAATGATACTTTATTTCGATCACCGCCCACGCTGTTTTGGAGGGTAAAAAAAGTCCCCCTTCCAGTGCGATCAACACTAAGATCAAAATCTTATTTAGTCATTATGAGCGTGATATGAGCGTCATGTAGTGATAAAAAACGATCTCTCCTAAGGATCTCATTCTCCACGGGGGGACACCTGAGTGAAAAGAATAGCGTCGAAGATGGACTTAAGATCCGACGTTACGGGAGAAGGAAAATTACTTATAAAGCGACTAAATGACGAGTTCAAACAGTTCTGTAAGTTGCCAATACTTTCGCAGAAAACTTCGAATGCAGCGAAACTAGCGAGATATGATTAATCCAGTGATTCTTAACACAAATACTCAATTTACAGTGTAAAAAACAATGTTGTTTTTCGGTCATGCTTTTCAACGTTTCCTTATCACTAATGTAGATGTGTTAAGGAGTACCATACGACAGAATGAATGACCTCGAAATTCTTTAATTGTAATTCAGTTATATGTACGTGTAATATTTGTTAATTTTTAAAATACAATCCATGGTATTGCAGTTTTAAGATTTTAATGCTTTTATTCGATCACCTTTTTATACATTCTTAGCAGAAGCACACTTTATTCACCCAACTGACCTAACTGAATTCGATATTTGTCTATTGATCCATATATCGAATGCTTTTAGGAGCATAAGCATTGTATCTTGAAGTGCCTAATATGGAAAATTAATAATAACACAACGCGATTTGCATTTTCGATGTCGAGATCATAACAACTGAGCTCATTTTTCGATGATATACACATATTATTATATGATTACTTAATCGAGATTAATAAAACGATAGGAATTTTTATGTTCTTACATTTCATAACCAGTTTCTAAATTAATATTTAAAATATTATATTAGAATTTTTTGAGGTCAAGATACCCTTAATTATTTAACGAATAAGAATATTTAGTAAGACGTAAATATGCTTAACAATATTTTTTCTTCAATCGAAATCTCGATTGAGAATGCGTAATTTAATGATTAATTCTATGACAACCTGGCGGGATTATTGCATTATTTTTCAACCAACTACAATACATAATAGAAAAAAAAAGAAAGTCACTAAAAGTATTCAAATTACGAGTATTATAAAATTCATGAACTAAATAAATAACAACAAAAGACATATATCATCAATCAAAGGAAGAAGGACGTTATGGTGTAGAGGAAAGTAAAATCGGGGAGAAAACACTAACATTATAACGATTAAAATAAGGTTTTTCTTAGTTACTTGTATGGGGAAATTGCCACGGGGCACCATGTATATTCGATGTTGAAAATTAGTCTTGCCTGTAACCAGCATAATCCGATATTAGGATTTGAAAATGCCAACACAGGAATAATGTGGGTTATCAGAAAAAATAACATAAAAATATATATATATATATATATATATATATATATATATATATATATATATATATATATATATATATATATATATATATATATATATATATATATATATATATATATATATATATATATATATATAATATAATAATGTTCTTCGTAATTCCACTAATTACATTAATCTGCCTGACAAGTGTTTCTATCTCCTATTTTAAGGATCTCTTCAGGTGAAGTGATGAAAAGATCCTCGAGATATGAAGTAGAAACACGTGTCCCGGGATTGATGTAATTAGTGAAATACCAAAGAAATTATTATTGAATTTCTTCCATTAAACAAAAGTGAAACCTTAGATGAAATATTCGAGGAAATTAATTTATGATACTCAATTACTAAGGTTATGTCAAATATATAAAATTACTATATAGGGGAGAGTATCCATGAAATGGACGCACCATGAATTTGACACTCATCGAATCTCTAATACTAATAGCATTATTCCCGTCTTAAATACTACAATTTGTAGGTAGTGGTGTATTGCCAATAGCCATGAAGTTCGAGCGCTCGCATCTCAATACGTAGCTGTGCGCGATGGAAGTTTTCGCATGTGAAAAGTAAATATTTTGCACATTTTACGAAGTCTATAATTCTGTCATACCGATATCCCATAAACTGCCCCTAGTTTTAGTGAATAGATCTATCTAATAGCTAATGACTGGTAAGTAGAATTCGGAATTTAAATTATATTTAGTCATATATTTTGTTATTGTTTCTGAAAATGAGCTTATTCCATGAATTTGACATGTTGCGTTCCCTTGCATTGGACGTTCAATACAAGGGATAGGTGTCCATTTCATGGATTTATTTTATTGAAATCTTTGTAATGTAATGTAATGTAATTTTGTAATCATTCATTGTAATGTTTTTCCTCAAAATGAATAAAATATTATTGCAAATTACCACATTCAATGCTGTGTTATGTATAAAATAATATTTATTTTTCGTTTCTACATATTTACTTTAGTACTTTTTTATGTATGTTAACTAAAAAATGGTGGACATGGTAGGCATTTCAAAAAGTGCTGTACATTGCATATTGACTGAAAATTTGGACATGAGAAAGCTATGCGCAAGATGGGTGCCGCGGTTGCTCACAATGGAACAAAAACAGCGTCGTGAGGATATTTCAATCGAGTGTTTGGCGATGTTTCACAGCAATAAAGCCGAGTTTTTGCGTCGATTCATAACCATGGATAAAACATGGGTCTATCACTTCACACCTGAGACGAAGGAACAGTCAAAACTATGGACTGAAAGAGGAGAATCGGCTCCAAAAAAGGCGAAGACAGTTCCATCTGCAGGCAAGGTCATGGCGTCAGTTTTTTAGGATGCGCGTGGGATAATTTTCATTGATTATCTCACGCAACTTATTCGCCAGATTTAGCCCCCTCGGATTATTTTCTTTTCCCAAACTTGAAAAAATGGCTCGGTGGTAAAATATTTGCCAACAATGAAGAGGTGGAATCTGCGGTTGATGGCTATTTTGAGGCGCTCGATGGTTCTCACTATAAACAGGGTATCGAAGCTTTTGAACATCGCTGGGAAAAGTGTGTCGAGCTGAAAGGAGACTTTGTTGAGAAATAAAAATATTTTTTCCCAAATTTTTTGTGTTTTCTTTGTTAGGTCGGGTACTTTTGGGACTACCCACGTATATCAAAATCGCTATTATCCCTCCCTGTGAACAAGAATGTGGCGAAATCTTTGAATATATTCGTAACATCGGCAATAGAAAAACTTTTACTCCAGATCAAGAAAAAATATTGGCATCCTATCTCCAAACGGCCTCAGAAATGAGCTACGGTTTGACGAAAAATCAAACCAGGGACTTGGCGTATCAATTTGCCGTAGTCAATAACGTCAAGATTCATTCCGAATGGGCCAAAAATAATCAAGCTGGAGTACACTGGCTTCATGGTTTTATGAAAAGACAGCCCCAACTGTCTGTACGTCAACCAGAAAACACATCACTGCGTAGGATTACTAGTTTCAATAGAACTAACACGAACTCGTTTTTTACTCATCTTGAAAATATTTACAAAAAATACAAATTTGGTCCTAATATTATGATATGGAAGTTAGACGAAACTGGTTGCATGACGGTCACAAAGCCACCGAAAGTTATAGCAGTTCGTGGATCCAAACAAGTAGGCCAAGTAACCTCGACAGAAAGAGGCCGGTAGAATGGTTACTGCACTTTTCTTTATAAGTGAATCGGGGAACACAGTGTCTTTAAAGATAACATGTTAAGAATTACCCAAATAGGCAGTAAATGGCTAGAAAGTCCATCAGATTGGATGAACGAGGACTGATTTTTAGAGGCAATGAAACATTTTAAAGAGCATGTGAAACCGACGGAAGAAATTAAATCTCTAATTATTATAGACAATCATTCCGTCCATGTGAATATAAAAGTCGTGCAATTTGCAAGAGCCCATCACAGCATTATTCTAACGCTTCCACCACACTGTAGTCACCAGCTTCATCCTCTAGATGTGACAATTTATGGACCTTTCAAAAGTCGATATCGCCAGGCGATGAATAACTGGATGGTGGAATGGAAACATTTAATTTCTTTTGCAAAAAATGTTTTTAATCCATTTTTTTTTCATACATTCCAAAACTTTCAAATTGTTATTATTAGTTTTGTGTCCATATTACAATATTAACAATACATTTTTATACATATTTTCTGTTTTATTTAAAAAAAAAAAAAATTTTTTTTTAAATAACATGAGGTCTAAGTATCACACAAAATATTGAAACTTACTACTGTCCACTTCAAGGGCAGTGGTGTCCAATTCATAAGCAAGTTCCCATGAAATGGACATTTTTAAAATTTTTTAAACAAAAATCGTCTAAGAATAAATTTGACTATAGGTATTGAAACATAAAGACCTTCATTTAAATACATGATACAAACTTTTATTGAGAAAGCCTTTAGTCACAATTTACAGCATGAAACTTGAAAATGTCTATTTTATGGGTACTCTCCCCTACATAACGAATTATCAAAATTGCGTTAAATTCGCTTCTTCATTGGTTGAATAAATATAATTTCAAAGTATTGTAAAGAAAAAAAATTACTTTCATTTCTGAAACTTTCTTATCTTGGTCGTTCCTTTACTTTGAGGATTGTGATCACCGTGGGCATCAACCATCCTTCTCCAGGATGAGTGATATTTTGTGCTCGTAGTGCCTCCAGAAATGAGTATTCTATCAGAATTAAAAATGAAATGTTAAGTGATTTTAGATGGATCCTTAAAGGGTTAACCGAAGTCTCGCGGTCAAGGCGAGAGTGACAATTTCCTACGCTCACTTCACTGTAATAATGTTTCTCTGGCTTAAGTGCTGATTTATGGCCTTGCTGGGATAAATGATTTTCTTTAGCATGCAGTTTTACCAACATCTCTTTTTTTCCTTATTTTGCCTGCGTTCGTTGAAATAAAAAGCACATTTTGCTCTATTTTTTCCGGAGAAAATGGCTAGTATTTCAATAAAAGTTAATAAATATAATTTCCAGAAAACTTAAGGCAATAGTGCTAAATGTCTTAAACCCTTTACAAAAAAACTTTATTTACAACAGCAATTTTATATTTTAATACCTTTAATCTTATTGAATACCATAAATCATAATTTTTTAATATTAGATATATGACGCGATTTTGAAATCCTTACAGGAGTGGTTTATGTGTGTGAAAGAGAGATACTGAAAAGATTGTGGTTGAATCAAGAAGACCAGATTTAGAAAGAATATAAAATAAACATCACTAATAAAAAAAATACTGTGTGTGAAAAAAATAATGTTAGAATCCTAGTTGTTAAGGCGCTTGTCTTCCAACTCGGAGGTAGCGGGTTTGATTCCCGTTGGAAATAGATTTTTTTAAAAGGATTCCTGTCTGGTTTTCACTTAAGGTCTCTTTAATATCTTTTTGATTAGTTAGAAGATATAACCACGCTGCGATATTATTATAGCATGGTATACAACGAAAGTGTAATACAATACAATAATGTAGAGGATGCGGTCTGATGAGTCCGAACAAGAAGTGTAGAGATTTGTCCTTTCTTTCTCTCCACAAGACCTACCGCATGATGAAATGTGTATAATTTTTCTGTGTATTTTGTTAACGAGTTTTATTAGATTCTGTAGTAGATTGGGTAAAAAAATATTGACTTACTTAATTTTAGGAAAATTGGAATAAATCCAAACAGTTCACTGTTGATCCAATTAAGATAAGAGGAAGAAAAATAAAGGTAAAGGACAGGAGGATATGAAATATATATTGAAATTATTCGGTACAAATTGTACTGGTAAAAAATACTTCCATAAATCTGACAATACATATTTTCTCCGTGAGTGGAGAGAACACAATTTGCATATTGTAATCGAAATATTGAATATGAATACCAAAGATGTCCTTAAATAAATTTTATAACGTGTTGAACATAACATCTGAAATATTATTCAGCACATGGGTTATCAACATTATTTACATTTTAAAATATATTCCAAAAATAAATTCTGCTATGTATCAAAAGAAGTAAATTGAAGCGGCTGGGTGCAAAATATTAAAGAATAAATAAAGGTTCATTGATACCAACATAGTACGTACTTATATGAATACATTCCGAAATCGCACATACACATACGTGTATACCTCAAGATAAATAGCAGAAAATACATTTAAGGGAAAAGCTATAAAAAAGCCCGTGCTCATTTTGATAACTTGCCCCGGTGGAGATATACCCCACCAATAGGGCGAGCCCAGCCGCGAGGACATCAGATGTTTTTCAGCCCACACCCTTGTTTATGTAGATTAAGAAAGGAAAACAAGCAGAACATTAATAAATTGCAGAAAAAATAAAAAAGTTAATTCTCAAATACCACCTCAGATTAAATTTCAGCGAAACAAAAAAGAAAAGCTGATAGAAAACCGAAAACAGACTCCTAGACACGATTAAAAAATTCCATACAATTTCCAAGTAATATGACCATTTTTTTATCGCACTCTTGTGTAGCGAAAAACCTGAGAAATTTATTGATATGTAACAATATCTTTCAACCAATCGGATTTAAAAAATCACGCTTAAGTGTAAACCAGGCTGGAATCATTTTGAATATACTTGGAAACCAACGGGAATCGAACCCATAACCCCTAAGACTAGAAGACATATCGATTCCACCATCACACGCGCTATTATGAAGGACAAAGTAAGTTCCCATCCAACGTAATCTATACTATAATAGAAGATTGAAATCTTATTTTTTATGAGCGTCACGTTCCGTAGAGACGAAGAAGGAACTGCCCAAAGGGACTCCTTCTCCGGTCAGGACACACCTGAGTGGGAAAATAATAGAAGTGACGACGAACTTATGGTCCGACATCACGGGAGAAGGGAAATGACTCGCAGCTCAAAATTGTTTTTCTTATAAAGTGGCTTAAGGTCTGGAGTTCAAATAACCTAACAAGTTGCCAGTGTTTTTATTAACTTTTGTGTATATGAATGTTTTATAATGCTTACTGGATACAGCGGTTTTAAAATTGCCATGGATTTTGTAAACTAATCTCACCTACGAATAGATGTTTATCAATCAAAGGTAGTATTGCTGTTGTCAATGGTTTGGTGAATGATAGATTTGTTCTTCATTATTGGCATATCAGTATCATAAAAAAAAGTTTCCAATCTAGTAAATAAATCGTCTGAATACAATTATTTTTGCCTCTTCACGTGTGTAAGTGTTTTCAAAACGTGCAATAAGGAATTAGGATTTTTGTACTTATCCATAGGTTCTAAACCAAATGATCGAATACTGGGCTAGAAGTTAAGGCTGGTCAAACATCATCATAACTAATACCGAAATGACAATTTTTTAAAAATAATGAATCTTTTTGATGAATGAAGCAAATGTATATAAAATAACATGTTTAATGATTTTCTTGGATCCTTTCTGCGGTATTTGCGGCCGAAGAGATTCAAGTCCAAATGCATTAGCAATTCATTATCATTCAATATCAATCAATATTTAACAAATGGCCAATGTATTTGGACACTCAAATGAATACATAAAAATATAATTTTATTTGAAAATTGCTAAGCACATAATTTAACACGCGAGCTAAAACACATTCAGATTGAATTTTTATCTCCAAATTGTACAGTATTTTAGCAACTTTTAGACATGGGAATTATACGTGTGCTAAAAATGTGTTCGAGAAGATGATAATTAAAATAGATATATGCCACTTGATTTTAAGGTTTTGTTTACAGAAGCTATGACCAGATTGAAAATTTTCGAGCTTATCTATCCTGTAGAACTGATATAAAATATTTTTCAACAATAAAGTATATTCAAAATACAATTTTTAATGCTGGTATAAAAAGATTAGTATAGCCCAAACAACATCATACTTCGAAATTTTTTTAATTTAGTGTATATACAACTTTTTATTCTGAAGTGAAAGTTTTTTAGCTGTATTTTTCTCTCATATTCAAAAACATAATTTCAGCATAACTAAACATTTTTTATGGTCCTATGAATTTTGTTATTATGGGATTTGGCCTGTACCACGCTCTTTAATACGCCTGAATTACCAATTCGAATATCTTTTAAGGGTTTTAAAGGAAAGAATTCTCCTTTTTATTTATTTTAAACCTCTCCTGAGTTTATTTGGTGGTACTTATAATAATACTTTTATAATTTTATAAACAAAACACTCCTGAAATAATGTTTTTACGAGTAAACCGCTAGGCGTTGAATCGGGCTATAACTGGTGTAAATAGAGGTTCTAGATATAAATCAATCCAACTATGAAATCATGGTTTAATATAATGTGAATGAACAAGATGGAAGTGTCAGTTATGTGTCGCTTGCGGATGGGCCAATGCGTGATAGCTAGTCCCCTTTATAAAATGGGTAGCGTAGAGGAATTAATCGTGTGTTTTTTAGTTGCCCTTTGCGTAACAAATTTGATTTACCAAACGCCATACCTTTGCCGCACCCAAATAATGTTGCGTTTCTTCTTTCTTCAACAGAATTTTCCCACTGATATATTGATTATTAAAATGGTAACGTTTAATCAGTTAAAGATTTAAATTATCTAAAATTGTTGCTGTTTTTTACAAATTTCTTTTGTTATATTGACTTATAATTCCAATTTTGGCTTCGACGTGGTGGCATAAATCAGTCTAGTGTGGGTGGATTGTCTTTTATTAAAAATGATATCCATTTATTGTATTTTTAGAATTATTTAACTATATCTTTTCCAATTTATTGAAATTTGCGTTGTTCGTTTTATTGAATTTGTAATAATCATGTGGCTTACACGGTTTATATTTCCACGAACTTGAATTATTTAATTTAATTATTGTAAAATAAAGAAGCTTTACCCACAAATGTTTTGATTTTACCCCTTTTGTTTTTTTTTATTTAATATTAATGTATGCATAAAACCGATGGAGTTAATTGTTGTTTGTTTATTTAGGTGATTGATTAAATATTCAATGGTAAATTTTGTGTATTTGGCGAAAAAGGAAGACCTTTTCCCTTGCATTGACATTAACAAAATATTGAAGCTTATATGTTATAAAATTTTAAAATTGTACTGTAATTAGACTGTACTTTAAATGAAGTAAATAGAAGATCAAAACTAGCTTGGATTCCTTTGGACGACTAAACTACATCTTCAAGAGCAAGCTCCCAATCTGCCTCAAACGGAAAGTATTTAACCAGTGCGTCTTGCCAGTACTAACATATGGATGCGAGACTTGGACTTTATCAGTACGAATTATACAAAAGCTCCAAACAACACAACGCAGCATGGAAAGGTGCATGCTATAGTAGGTTATACCAGAAGAGACCGAATACGTAATGAGTGGATACGAGCCCAAACAAAGGTTGAAGATGTTATAGAGGCTGCAAAAAGACTCAAGTGGAAGTGGGCTAGACATATCGCCCGAGCAACAGATCATCGTTGGACGTATGAAGTAATCCAGTGGCACCCAATAGGTATAAAAAGGCCTGTAAGAAGACCTAAGTCGCGCTGGGTGGACGAAATACGTAAGCATGCAGGTATTATGTGGCAGCAATGTGCAAAGGACAGGATTTTGTGGAGACAACTTGGAGATGCCTACATCCTGCAGTGGATAGATACAGGGTGATGATGATGATATGTTATAAAGGAGTTAGTACGAGTATATGAAGATTGGATATTTTTTTATTAATATTTTAATGAAATATCTCATGAACAACGAGCAGAGTTTTCTTCGCTTTCTAAATTACTGAATAAAGAATAATGTAGTAAAATGAGCTTTAATTGGGATTTGTTTTAACATGGGGAAAATACTTTATTCCGGTTTTGTTGAAACCATAATTGTATTTTAATTTTAAGTAATGAAGACATTAGCAAATAATACGGATTGAAAGAGGATGCCGTGTTTAAGATAGAGAAAGAAGCATTGAAATAGCGTTCTGCCACGTCAATACGAGAATTTGTGGAACACCTAGTAAAACGTGGCACGACTAAATGGATCAAATTGTAAAAAAGGTAAGGGTGAAATGTATTTAAAACAAGAGAGTATGCATGACGAGGTTTATGAACGTAGCAGAAGCGAAAGAGGTTTGAAAGTATGTTATAGGGTGGAGATTCGTTTACACTGTCTACCGCAATGGGGACATGGCATGATGGTGATGATGATAATTGTACTAAAAATGATGTCAATTTCAAGAAAAAAGTTATTCATCGTATTTAAAAGTTATTTGCCTGATTCACACTCAAGACAAACGATCAAACATACACATTAATATGCCTGCAATAAACCTCCTTTAGCTTGCATCATAATTTTGTTTAGTTAGTCTTTGGTCATCATCTATTTAATATGAGCAAACCGTCTTAACGTGCTCTTTTTCATCCTACTTTACATATGTACACAGTTTATATTTAACCGAAATATTAAAAAAACTGTCTTGAACGAAACTTTACGACATAATGAAAAATATATACATTCATTTACTGATTAATTTATTTTACGTATTAATACAAACACAAATCAGTTTTTCATAATCGATTGATAGTCAAATTTGAGTAATCGTTATATTCACAAAATGAAGAAAAAATAGATATAGCTGTAAAAGAGTTTGGTACATGGAATATTTTAATATTCATAATGGTATTTAAGTTTTATCTTAAATATGAATAAGAATATTTAGTTGAGCCAGGAAGATGTTCTAAAGTCGGACCGAGTGAACCGCAAAAGACGACGTGTAGAATGTTGTGTAGTGAATTGAACAAAGAGAATTCTCCAATCACCAAGTCTGAGATAGTGTCAATACCATTTAGATGCCATCATAAAAGATACTTAAATATTTTGGGCGGAAGACCAGAAATAATGACAGGCCCACCTTCACAGTCGTTAATAATGTGATTAGCAAATGGCGACGCCTTGGGCCAAAACGCATTAGTGATACGGATTGCAAAATGTATCATTTGTATACTGGAAATAAAATCGCCCATGCCACTGCCAGACTTGAGAGGGTTTGCATAATAAATACATTAACTGCAGCATTCCGAGAGTTCGTTAACCAGTTAATAAAAGAAAGAAAAGGTCGATGTTGTTTTTGGGACGGACCCAACGACAAGAATTCGCCACGGTCAAGGATCGATCTTAATCTTTGGAGTCCCAAAAGTCTTTGGTGCCTTCTTTATTCCAAGATTGATTATCGGGATTAACACATTAGTGCCCATTGTATATATGTTTTATGATACGTAAACTTTAAGATTTTTGAAACGATGAAATTCATAATAATTTTTGACAACTTCTGTTGCCTAGTTGATAAGAGCCAGTTTTCCACTGGTACCCAAAATAATGAATAAAAAGTGTAGCAGTCTTGTGAAAGAGTTCATCTGGTAACAATATTAGCACACCATGTCTTCATGTCGTAGTGCAATGGTGAACTGTGAGTTTTTTGTCCACTCCACTGGGTTGTAAAGCTAATTTTCTATTACTGAAGTTATTTTCTTCAGGCGTCACTTTTCATAACGTACCGTATAAATAAAATAGTTACTATTTTTAATTTTCTAAAAGATGTGTTTGCCAACTTTCATTCTAAATTACCTCCGTTACCTTGTTGACAAGAAGCGTTTCCTTCGACCCGGGGCTATAAGTTTGACTCCTGTTTTTTTTTTAAAACCCATTTTTTTTTTAAAAGTTTTTCGGTCTAGTTTTCCTTTATGGTCTTTGTAACAACTTTCTGTTTGGTTGCAAGAGATTGTCATATGGCAAGAAACCTGATAGGTTGTAATGTATACAACGAACGTGTAATACAATTATAATATTATATGTGATCAAATGATACCAATAATATTTTATTAAATCTTTTATCAGGTTACCATAATACAAGTATCTGCAAATTCAGTATCAAGATCATTTATTATTTTCGTTTATTTAAAGAACTTTTTTGCATTTTGTCAAAAAACGACAAACTTTTTCCTGTGAAATAAACACAAAAGTTATTCATTTATGTTTGTTAATTGATTAGATCATCAAATCCATAAGTAGGACTTTTTATGTGTTAGGAAATATGATTTGAATTCATTTTGGATAATTTTAAAATAACAACGTACTTTTTTCAAATTTCTCAAAACTAGTCAATGTTATGGAAAAGAAGTGCCGAATAATTAATGTCTGGCTAAAAAAATACGGGGATTAATGGGTTACATATTTAATTTAAAGAAAGGTCTTCTTCATTAATTCAATGTTTGTATCTCCTCGCTTACAAGGGATTGTTAGGAATGGTACTTGAAAGTCAAAAATACCCAAGTTGGTGTTCGAATTTTTGACATTGCATACTTTGCAATCAAAGAAATAATCAAACTTTGCATACAAAATAATTTTTAAAATGTATAAGGGTTTATGATAAAATTTTCTCCGGTCAAAACCTGTCAATCAAGACTTGAGCTCGATATATATGATGCAATACTGGTTATAATTTGTCATGAATATTGTATTGTATGAATGCTAAAAAAACACTAAAAACAATACAATGTTTCTACACAATGGAAACTGTAGGAATATTCTTCCAAATAATTATCAATAATCCAATCAAATTCTATGCAAAAAGTAGCCCATGTTTTTTAAAACATTGATATCTTTATGCTAGGTTAACATCATAATCTAAGATAAATTAGAAGACACCTCTTGGTAAACCATTTAGCGATTGTCCAAATATTGGTTAGTGAATAATACAATACTCGTACATTTTAGATAAAAAAATCGATAACCGGCGTAATGTTTACAATTTCCATAAAGCGATTCCAGCGAGATATACTTTTAAAAGGATTTCCTTGATGAGTTGCAGTTTGGCATAACATTTGATTGGCA
>OX463838.1:40326815-40441389 GCA_949825065.1 Odontocerum albicorne
ATATATATATATATATATATATATATATATATATATATATATATATATATATATATATATATATATATATATATATATATATATATATATATATATATATATATATATATATATATATATATATATATATATATATATATATAATATATATATATATATATAAATATATGTATATATATATATATATATATATATATATATATATATATATATATATATATATATATATATATATATATATATATATATATATATATATATATATATATATATATATATATATATATTAAATTTTCAAATACGTGTATTGAAAAATAGCGCCATCTGTTTGGACGTAAAAGCAGCACACGATATACCAAATTTTTATCCGCCATAGTTATATCGTGAAATGCGTTAAAATTTACGTATATCGATTGATTTGCGTTTGAAGTGAAATATTTCATTAATATTTTATTGTTTTTTCTTTGTTTTTTAGTTCGTGTATTTTCTTTTTTTAATGTTTCGCAATTTTATATGATTTTGTTATAAATTTTTTTCTTCTTTTTCAGTACAATCGATCTGCTTTAGTTTATCAAAGTGCCGAGGAAGCAGTAGAGCGACGTGAAGCCAGACTTGAGGATGCACGGTTGCGAGCACGGCGATCATGTTCTGCAAATTCAGATCTTCTTCGTTCTCAACAGAATGAGCGCGACAGGCTGAGAGTGGCTGAAAGACGTAGAAAATATTGTATACCCACAAGCATTGTGAAATTAAACATATAAGAAACGTATGCTTTCTCTTTTCTTTCTTTTCCATTTAACCAGATTGAGCCACAGCAACGCGTGGCCGGGTACAGCTAGTTATAAAATAAAAATAAAATGTATAAGTTTGCAAATTCATTTATTTCCTTTCAACATCTAAATTTTTATGCTTTTGAATAATTTAATCTTCTGATTTTAGGGCAAGCATCGTCATTCGTCAGGTTTAGAGATGTATCATTTGTTCGAATCATACAACAACCTTAGGGATGTAGTCAGCCTCGGGCCTAAATCCTTTCTCATCGGCCACGTACTTGAGGGAGTAGACTTTGCCGTCATCCCCGAAGTAGGAGTATTCTCCCTCCTTGACGAGTACGTAATCCTTGCCGTCGAGTGTTGGCTTCAGGGCTCCGTGCTCGGAGAACACGGTCCCGTCACCGCTGCGGTACCTCAGAGCGAACTGGCCCACCTCGTCTCGCACCTCTGTCCGCTCCAGCACGGGGATCACCTTCTTCAGCGGGGCCTCGGGGGCGGCCAGAGCGCACGCCAACAATAAGCAGACAACGAACATCTGGAATTATATATTAATTTGGTAATCAAATATTTATACATCTGTTAGGTAAATTATTATTCCTTATCTGAGAATAAAATGAATTAGATTTTGTATAATTTTTCTTGTTAATTTATAAAATATTTTGAGTTCATGTTTCAAAATTTTATCACTTTTTTTAAATTCTAAAATATATACCACACTTTGTAATTCGAAGATTTGAACATATGTTTTCCTCTAGTCTAAAATGGTATTCTCAGTTGTTACCCTACTGCATTGGCATAAATGATAGCCGACGTTTTAAAGGCGTTGTATCCTTCATTTTCGTTAATGTTTTTTTCAATCTCCCTGAGGATAAATGCCGCAATGTCTTCGAAACGTTTGTCATTATTAAGCCAACTCAACAAAGCCGAAAAAATGTCATTAGTACAAAAGAACATATTTTTTTAAGATTTATTAAATAAATGAATTACAAAAAATGTCTTACCGATTGCATCTTGTTATGTTATGTTGACTTCTTTGTACCAAGGCTATAAGTCAAGTGATGATGATTACTGGAAAATAACTTTATTTATATACAATTATACGAGTAGCCATCGTCAATTAGGGTAAGTACATTTTAATTATAATATTAACAAGAGTAAATAAGAGAATGCTAATGTACTTGTAAGTTTTCGTACGAAGAAAGCATCTCATTACTTATTCAACAACTCAACATTCCTGAAAAACAGCTTAAGAAACCTTTATGAGGTGTGACACGTGGGCTTAGGAATTTTCCAAATGTAAAATTTTAAGTAACGAGAAATACTTTTTTATCCGTGAGTCTACGTGTGAAAATAGGCTTTAAATTTTTCCAACGTTTTTTAAATATTACTTTCGTACATATGAGTTATTTGATCTAACAGGCCGTCTGCTTTAACCTTTAACGGAAGGAAAACACTTTATAAATTTACAATCCCAAAGTGTTATAAATGTACATACGCTCTACAAAGCCAAAGTTAGCTGATTATGGCCAACAGTCTCTTTCTTAAGCCTGATGTGTATTACTTAACGCCGGGTACTGTATATGTAATTAAAAAAATTGAACTATAAAGAGCGATTATGTGATGACTTTTCACCTCTCAAAATCAAAAGTGAGTGACCAATAAGACATAAGTCAATAATGGCGCGCCAGTAAGGTTTCATTCAATCTAGATACAGAGGCTTTAAAATAAAACCTTGGGAGATTTTTGATAAACCCCTTAAGTTTATCATCCTGTATTTTTATTTGATCCTAAGAATATTTATATTTGAATAAAAATCAGTTGCAGAATTGCCGGTACCAGCGGTCTTTAAGATCTTATTCTATCTGATTTGAATTTAAATAATGGTGCTTACGCACTTTAATTTGAAATGAAATTGCTTATTTTACTATAAAATACTGCTATGAAGGTCATCGATTTGTTATCTACCTTTGGTTAGAGAAATTTCGTGTACCTCCCTCCTATGTATTCATTACCTAAAATCACAAAAACATATATGTACGGTAAATATAAAACAGAAATTTAAAAAAATATCTGTTAAAAAATATACCATATTGAGTAAGAGATAACATCAATACGAGATGGAAAATCAAATTGGGATCCGTATTTTGCAATGAAACAGTATCCCGTGTAAATTTCCATTTTCCTTAATTTCTGAGTGGATTTATGGGTACCTTTTTGTGCCACGAATCAGATAACGATCCTTTGAAAACAGATCCTTTGTGAAACCTACCTGCCTTAGGACGGACATACTCGTATGCCTAGTTAGGTAGGGTAGTGCTTAGGACGGACATATGCCTAGTTAGGCAAGGGAGTGCTTAGGACGGACATATGCCTAGTTAGGCAAGGAAGGGCTTAGGACGGACATATTCCTAGTTAGGCAGGGGAGTGCTTGGGACGGACATATGCCTAGTTAGGTAGGGGAGTGCTTAGGACGGACATATGCCTAGTTAGGTAGGGGAGTGCTTCGTATATTGTTAAAAAATAAAATTCTAAAGAAATAAAAAAATAGCACCTGATGTTCAAATACATATTCTCAATAATTCCAAGTAAAACTAGAATTAATAATATTGGAAGGGTACAGAACTATTTTTTAAATTTATACTTTTTGATTTTTACAATTCAATATGCAAAGCACTCTCCTGCCTAACTATGTTAGGTGTGCCCTGTCCTAAGGCAAATAGTTTACGTAAAACCATATTTAATAATAAAGAAACACTTATAAACTGTAAAAATTCATAAGTTTAAAATAAAGTTTTATAAAAAATAAAAATTATAAGTATAAAAAATCTCACAACACTTATACTATATAAAAAGTGTCAATTTTTTTTTAATGGGCATTCAACCCTCACTATGATGATTTGTGTAACCAAATTACAGTCACTATGCAATTATATGATTCAATATGATGAAAATGATAAAAAAATGCTAATTCTAGACAATTTAACGTTTCAACTGACTAAGCTTCAAAAATTTAACAATCGATCTATAAGTGGAAAAGTTCCCCGAAGAAAGAAGAAACGCAAAATTTGTTGGACGCGGTAAATGAGAAAAATATTTTTCAAAGGATCATTCACTTATTGGTATTATTAAATCACTACCGCTCGTCATGTGACACAAGACACACGCGTTCCTTTAGTCTCCGCTTCTAAATTGAAGTATCTCTATTAATATCATAATATTAATTAGATATTTTGGTACCTTACTACAGTTTCTTATGAGTGTAACTCAGCCGTGTAAATTTTACTTATCTGCTAATTCGTTAATAAGGTAAAAAATCGTTTTGTTTTAAAAAAACTTTCATGTTATAAATATCTAACACAGTGCCGATATATTCTCGTTGTGAAGTGATAGTGTTTTGGGTCAGTCAGGATAGTGCCCTAATTTCTCAGAATTGGCTGTGTCGACTCATATTCCAGACCCTGTCGCTTTCGTACATGTTGTCCCTTCAACACATGTTGCCGAGGTCGTCTAAACATCATTACCATTACGTTACCGCGCTATCTCATTCTATTGTATAACATTATTTCTATTACGAGTACTCTTTCTATTATATTATACAAATTCTGTTCTGCAACAATGTCGTTTGAAGTATTTATTTTTAGTGTTTAACTTTTAACTGTTAACACAGATGGTGGTTCTTAGGACAAAAGTCTCGAAATCCTCGGGAACAAACACTAGCCGTATCATGGACGCCAAGCCAAGAGCCACCCCCATGAGGAAAAATTCCGGCCTCTCCACCAAAGTGAGTCCTGGTGTAGCTGCAAACACCAGCATCAGCAACTCCAGTGCGTGGATTACTCCACGCAATGGAATTAAACAATCAATTCCAGTCCCGGCTCAACCGCTACCGAACCAAAAGCGATTCGAGGCATTCCCGGAGGTCGGAGACGCCCTAGAAACACCTGGTTTCTGAGCGCCAATAAAGAGGAATACCTCGAAGATCCCCCCAGTAATTATCACTCTAGGGGACTAAACCCATGGCCAGATAATAAATCTGGCCAAATCCTTTACAAAGGCGGGCATCACGCTCTCTTACAGAAGCAGATACCGTCCAGCTGTCCACTGGAGGACCATAAAACTCTCGTAGCTAGCCTGAGAGAGACCCAGGCACCCTTCCACACGTTCACCGCGGAGGTGGAGCGCAGCAAGCGAACCGTCATCAGGGGCCTCCCAGAGCTCCCGGTAGATGACATCGCGGCTGATCTGGCCGCCCAAGGGTACAAGCCCCTCCGGGTTTTTAGGATGAAGACCAAGGGTGCCCCGTTCTATTCGGTACTCTTTCCAAATCCCACAAACATTGAGGCTCTTCGGACGGAAGTGACAGTAATTAACTACTGTTGCGTCCGCCTGGAGAAAAACAAGAATGGTGGCAGGGTAGGCACCCAGTGCTACCGCTGCCAAAACTTGGACCACGCATCGGCGAACTGTTACCACACAGTCCGATGCATGAAGTGCCTGATGGCGCATGCCACTACCGACTGCCCCAAGAAAGAGCGGGACACCCATGCGGCCTGCTGTAACTATGAGGGTGCTCATCCGGCCAACTATGGTGGTCGCTCCCGCTGCCAACAATACATATCCAGCCTACATAAGAGACGCAGCGTACCGGCTCCCCAGATGGACCATCGCTCGTGGAGCCAGGTAGTCAGCGGTACTCCAGCCCAACCACCTTACCTCCCAGCCTCTCCTATAGCCCCCCTTTCTACTCAACCCCTTCACCCTCCTCGTGATCAGCCACTACCCCCGCCCCCGATTAATATGTTCACAGACGGAGAGAGCGAGTTACTCGCCATCATGCGCCTTGTCATTGGAGCCCGGAGCAGGCTCGCTTCTTCCACCACTAAGCTCGAGAAGACTATGATCTACCTCGAGATTATTGAGCAGTTCGTAGGATAAGCATGATGACGAGTTTCTCTGGAATGAAAGTACTCTGCTGGAATGCCTACAGCATGCAGCAGAAAATCGAGGAGCTGATGCTGTTGGTGAACAATTCAGGTATAGATATTGTGCTTATTACGGAAACTTGGTTAAAACCTGTATCTCGCGTGAGAGGCCCCGGTGGTTTCACCGTCTATAGATTGGACCGCGTTTCCGGTAGTGGTGGAGGCACCGCAATCCTCATCCGAGACACTATCCATCATACCCAACTCCTCACGCCCGCCCTGATAAACTTGGAGGGCACTGCCATCAGCTTCAAAGTTGACAGGGAGACAGTCACCGTCGTGGCAGCATATTGTACCGGCTATCGTTCACTTCTGGAAAAGGACATCGAGGCAGTGCTGGCTTTGGAGCCCAAGGTCATCACGGCCGGGGACTTCAATGCCAAGCACTGTTACTGAAAGTTCTATAAAAGCCAACAAAATCCCAGTAATCCCTTAGTCGCTGCTCTGGGGGCTTACGAGAGTAAATCCGACCTACCCTTCCGTTATAAGCACAAGCTCCCGAAGCATTATCTGTTGCCTGACTAGTCCACCTACAGTATTAGCTGGGACGACCAAGGTCTGAGTGAATGTGATGGAATACAAGTAGCCGGAACGAGTGGACTTGTTTTTGCTAACTAATAATGAGTGTAAGAAGTGTTATCTAGCTATAAGTAGTATGTAGGTGTTAATTATTTCTAAGAAATCATATATTAAGATTGAAAAAAATAAAAAATAAAATGATATGTAGGAAAATAAGATTAAGTAAGTTCATAAATTATAACATATAATTAAGATTAGTTAAGTAATAAATTTGTATATAGGTATAGCCTTGACAAATGTTTGTACAATAATTTTATAATTTACTTTGTTTAATAAAAAAAAAAAAAAAAAGGTATTATTAAAATTTGCACTTATTAAACCACAAGAAATTTAGAAGAAAAGTAAATTACACAAGAAATACTTCCCCAATGCATGATTTTGATTCAATTTTCGTCTCTTACTAAATCTAGTCTGAATTCTACCAACCACTTTTAATTCTAGTTTTATGTTTAACTATCACATATTTTAATATCTGTTATGGATTTTGGTAGTGCATTAAATAACTTAGGAACTAAGAACACGAAACTTCTCTGTCCGAAGATCATTCGCATACGGTATTTTTTTCAACCCAAAGTTTCTTTATCTTGTTTCAACTATGCAATATTTTATAAATACAAATAAAAGAAGAGTTTTGTTGTATATTGACAAGACATAACTGCAGCCTGACGGAACATCAAATCAGTATTCGTTCTTCGTTGATATATGTACGAGTACGTCACTTTTAAAACTGCTCATTGTGCGAAAATAATTCTTTTTATATTACTGTAAGATGTAGCACCCCAGGCCATATTCTTTTATTCTAAAATCGGTTGACATAATACTGTTTTCTATAAATGTACTTTAGCCCCCCTCAGCTTAGGTTTTAAAAATGAAAAAATATTTTTTTATTTTAGCAACTGTTCTTTCCGTATAATTATTCCATAATAATAGGACATTATATTTTTCAGCAGATTGAAAAAAAAATAAACTTTTAAACTCAAATACACACTGAAGCAATGACTCCTTTTTCAGGGCATTGTTAAATCTCATGGTGTTTTTGAATATAGAGAAAAAGGGGTAGGGATATATTTATCTATGCTTTGAAATGCAGAGTTTTTAATGTTTATGCAGCGTATATACCTATTTGAGTGTGATTACTTATTGCTTGTGACCTGTTGCTATTATTGTTATTATTTTTTGTTCATTTTCTCAAATACGATAACGAAGAATGACAGAGTCCTATAAGTAAATTGTATGAAATATATGACGAGGAAGATCTCATAATTAATGTTTTGAAATCCAATGTCGTGGTGATAAAAAAATGTTAAAACAAAACAAAACAAAGTAAATGAGATGGGTGAGTAATGAAAGTTAAGAGGAAGTCGACGAATCTGCTATTTAGATAGTATTTAATCAGATGACGGAAGAGTTAAGAGATATTTCATGAACGGCATGTAGCGATAGAAAACATGGTCATTGATACTAAAACTTACGTACTCGAACCGAACATTATCTAAATCTGCTGAGATGATAGGCAACAACAGTATTTAAGTACCAGCTTTGATATATGGGAGTGAAACTTGGACGTGGAAAATACAGAAAGGAGCCGAATAAGTATTAAAGAAATGCGCGCACTGAGAAGAATATATGACTTATGAAGAATAGGTGATAATGTATGACAGAATAAGGAATAAAGTGGTTAGGAATAAGTGGGAACTTTAGTAGTAAGATGAAGAAAAGTAATCTGAGTAGGTTTGGGCACGTGGAACGAATGACTAAAATAACAGTATAAATGTGATTAGAAGGCGTGGTAGAGGAAGACCAAGGAAATAATGGTTGATCAAATTAATGACGTTTTGAAAGAAGGAAACGTAAGAAGGAAGAGAAATCATTTATTTAATTTATTTAACACTTTTATTGCAAATACAATCTGGCGGGCTTATTGCCAGGCGGCCATCTCTTCCAGCCAACCAGACAAAAGTAAATCATTCAAATGACTATCCATCCCCACGAACTCCATAAACACATACGTGAGCATAACATATACCCACGAACCCCACAAAGACGGACAACCACCCGAACATTATTTTTAATATAAAGTGAGATATCATCAATCAAAAGGAAAAGAAGGGATGGTAGAGAGGAAAGGAAAAGAAAAATCAGGAATGAAATACTCGTACGTTATTTTACTGACTAGAAATTAAGAGTTTTTTCAGTTGCTTTTTAAAGCATGCTTAGGACGGAGCGTGTTTTATATTGGTTTGTAACTGATTCCAGAGTCTCACTGCACGGACAGTAAAGGACGACGTAAAAAAGAGGAGCAGTAAACTGGAAAGCCCAATAGACAATCTCTGTTTGAGCGTAAAGCTAATCCATGATTGAAAAGTCGCTGAAAATTTTCGGCGAGATAAGAGGGGGTGGCGGGATAGTTAAGAATATTAAATAATAGAGACAGTATGTGAATTTGGCGTCTATTTCTAACATTCAACCAGTTCATGCCTTCTAGTATGAAGTTATATGGTCGTAATTTCGTAGGTTGAAAATAAATCTTAGACACATTTTGAAGACGCTGTAATTTGTCCAGCTGTTCCTCTGTAACATCCAAGTAACAGACGTCCGCATAGTCCATAAGAGTTATATGAGGATTAGAAACTCTGGCGCTCTGTTTTCTGCCTGCAACAACAGATAAACGACATGATGGCATGTATTTACGTATTTCAAAAATAATCAAAACAAGCATCGTAACAAAACAATAATTACAGAGGTCTTGCCCTTTCAGGGGAATAAAATTAATGATATACTCGTATATGTAAAAAGATAGTCCTTGTACTCGTAAGATGTATCAAGACGATAATTATGATGGTGCTGGAATAGATAACTCAACTTGAACACATTTTTTAATTTTCACCGTTTCCTGGAACCAAAAAGCTATTTTATATTTTTACTCATTTATATTTTAAATATTTCAATCACGCCCAAACAGAAAAGTACATTTTTATTATATCTCCAAATGAGATCTCAGGAAAGTCGTCTTGATATTCGTTTCCTGAAAATGTTCCAATAACTCAGTATAACCCGTTGAGGCTGTATCCCTCAAGACTCTAGACAGTTTTGGATTTTGTTCGTCAATTTCGTTTTCAAAATAATATTACTTCAAAATCTCATAGCGATGATTCATGTAACATTTGAGATATATTCAAATTAAATGAAAGTTTTCTCTCTTTTGCTGAAAAAAATATTTTTAAGGTTTTTTAACTATTTTGGGTATTAGATGATACAATTCTTTTCTACGAAAAATGTAGTGTTGAAACGGCTGTAAGAAATAAGCAAACATTATCAAATGTATGGTATGGTACACTTTTGGGCAAACCTGAGAGTGAATGACAATCGAAGAATTAAGGCATGTAATTAATTCTGAATAAATGTTAACAAGTATCTACGAATTTGAACTAAAATATAACATGGAACACTTGTGTAATGGTAGATCACATTTTAGCAGGGTCAGGCTAGTGGAAAAAGATTTTCTAAGAGTTTGAGACCTTTATTTCTGAATGGATTTTAATTTCCCCTTATACCTCCCTGTAAACCAAATCTCCCATTTACTTTTCTATAAATATAAAATGTGAATTAATAAGGAACTTCTAGGTAGGGGTGAAAACAAAGGATGCCCGAGGAGCTTGGGTGTTTAATTCTTATTTTTCTGAACTTAAATTTGCATGGGCCTTTATACGAATCCGAGAAACGAAGATGTTTTTTAATGAAATCTCCAGAGCTGAATGGTAGGTGGAGTAGGTGACTTATGCTCTTATTATTGAAGCTTTGAATTCCAAAGTTTTTAATTATTACTTTGAAAATGGGCTATTACCATCCGTGAATACGGTTAACGTTACATACAAAGTAATAAAATACAATGTTCTGAATATCACATTTACCTATACTGACTACATTTTACGCTGTATTGAATTCTGATTTTCTCTTAATTGCCCTTCCAATACATCTCTCAAATACAGTCGATGCTTTAGAGTAAGGATGGCTACATATAAAATTCCCAGTGATTAAAGTTGATAACTCAACAAAAGTTTTGTATTTTTCAGTACATATGTTATGTTTTGGATGTTACGCTTAACAAATGCCCCCTTTTGCTTTCCTTTTTAGAGAAAACGCTTTCCCGTCTAATCCATCTTTAATATAATATAATTATAATTAGTTACTGTACGATAAATCTACAGACAGAGATGGGCGAAGAGTTGATGGAAGTTAATAAAAATGACATATACATATGTTACATATTATTTCTCCATTTTACTAACGAGGTACGTCGAGAAGACAACGTGTCAGACTTTTGTTTCTCGTCACACATCTTTAGCATTTTCTTTATACATACACCTTCTCATACAACTCCTACGATGCCTCTGGTATTCAACGTTTCCTTCTTTCAAAATATCATTCAGTTAACCCCACTATATTGTCCTTAGTTTTCATCTACCACGTCTTCCAAATAAATTGCACGTGTTGGCAGTAATACAAGAAAACTCGTACACGTATTCATCGCGTGCCAGTATTGCTACCAGAAAATATCTTACCAGATTGCGATCCTTTTTTTATTACTTTTCTTAGGTACCATCTTAGGTACCATCTTAGGTACCATCTTGAATAGAAATCAAAAGTCTTGCTAATTAGGCCACGGAGGTCGTCAACCGACAAATCATCCAATAAGTCATGACATCAATTTCTTCTCAGGCATAAATTCTTTCTCACTGGTCACGTTCTTGAGGGATTAAACTTTATCTATGTACATTATAAAAAAAAATGTATTGCAAACTCATTTATTACATATCAATATATCCATTTTCAATGCAATCGAATTATTTAATATTTTGATTTTATGATTATATTTGCAGGGTGATAATAAGTCTTTAGGTATTTAAACCTTGGGTATGTAGTCAGCCTCGGGCCTGAATCCCTTCTCATCGGCCACATACTTGAGGGAGTAGACTTTGCCATCATCTCCGAAGTAGGAGTAGTCTCCCTCCTTGACGAGCACGTAATCTTTGCCGTCGAGTGTCGGCTTGAGGGCTCCGTGCTCGGAGAACACGGTTCCATCACCGCTGCGGTACCTCAGAGCAAACTGTCCTACCTCGTCCCGCACTTCTGTCCGCTCCAGCACGGGGATCACCTTCTTCAGCGGGGCCTCGGGGGTGGCAAAAGCGCACGCCAGTAATAAGCAGACAACGAACATCTGAAATTATTTTTTTTTTGTAATAAAATATTTATATCTGTTAAGCAATTGAATATTAATTTTGTAAGCCATAAATACATTTATTTTGTAAGCCATAAATGATTTTTTACATTTTGGAAGAATTATTTTTTATATTTATGAAATCAAATATTATGCGCTAGTTTTAAACTATCCCAACTGAGAGTTTAGTTCGAATTTGTTACATAATACAAACACTTTTCATATTCGAATATATACAACACACTATCATATATGCGTTTGAAGATTTTTACGGGGGTTTTCCACTAGATTGAAGTGTTTTTCTAAGTTATTGATGTGATGAGTTGGCTTTCATGATGGCCGACGTAACGAAAAAGTTGCAACCTTCATCTTCAGGGGGAAGTCATATTCGGTAATGTTTATTTTACATGAGGATGAAGGCTGTAACGTCTTTGAAACGTCAGACATAATTTAAGCCAACTTAAACGGCAACGAAGTCAAAAAAGTTAAACTGCTTAAATACATCACATTATATTTCAATGTGACATATTTTGATTTGATTGAAAATCAAAAGTATTTGATATTTAAAAACAAAATGATTAAAAAAAAATCTTACCGACTGCATCTTGTTAGGTTATGTTGACTACTTTGTACTACGGCAATGAACCAAATGATGATGATTGCTGGAAAATAACTTTATTTATATACAATTTTAGCCATCGTCAATTAGGATAAGTACATTTTAATTATTCAAAACAGGAGAAAATAAGGCAATGCTCATTTATATGTAAGTTTTCATACAAATAAAGCATCTCATTACTTATACAGTACATCAAAATTCTTGAAAATCAGCTTTAGATACCTTTATACAGCATGACACGTGGGATTGAGAAATTTCAAAATGTAAAATTTTAAGTAACGAGAAAGATTCTTTTATTCGAGTATCTTCGCGTATAAATATGCTTGAATTTTTTCCAAAGCTCTTTAAAATATTGTTTTCGCACACATGAGTTATTTGATCTAACAGACCGTCTACTTGAACCTTCTTGACGGAAAATTCTTTACAAATTTATAACCCAAAAGTCATGTTTATTTATACATATGTAATTACAATGTTTTTTTAAATATATTTATTAAGGGATATTAAGTATTACTTTTCCACTTCTTGAGTGCATTACTGTTGAACTCAGAGTCAACACATAGCTGTCAATAATAGCGCCAGTAGAGCTTACTTCAGCCTAGAGGCAGATATTAAAAAAAATCCCTCTGAGATTTTACACAAGTCCCTTAAGTTTATCATTCTACATTGTTATCAATTAAGTTTATCATCTTGGATTATTTGATCGTAATAATATTGATATTTGTACAAACATCAGTGCAAGTATTGCCGGTATAAGAATATTAACATACAAGTTATGGTCAATACACTCCCGAAATGAAGTGGTCAAGGGAGGGGGCGGTGGTGCGTATGCGCCATGTTCTGATCATATGACTTACTATTAGTATATTCATCAAGTTTTATTCTAATTTTGACAGTACTGTTTAAGATATCGTTGGGAGAGCATGTCAAATGTTAATAACATCATAAGTATGGAAAATTAGTATCGCAACGTCATTAAGTTTCTCATAAAACAAGGGAAACCACGTCAAATCATTTCGGAAGAGAAGCTAGTGGTTTACGGGGACTGTTGCCCTGAAAAAAAAAACGATCGATGGTTTATAAGTGACACATTATTTGAAACAATCGATTGAAGACGACCTTCGACCATGACGGCCTGTTGAGGTCACTTCTTCAAACATCTTCAAAAAAGTAGAAAAGCTTGTACTGGTAGATGCCCGCCTAAACAAACAACAGCTTGCGGAGATGGTTACAGTAGCACTTTCAACCATTTTGAATATGCTTTATCAGCATCTAGGGATGTGAAAAGTCAGTGCAAGGTGGATACCCAGAATTCTCACGCCACTTCAAAAACAACAACGTGTCGAATGCTCACGAAAATTTTTAGACCTCTGAAGGAACAACAAAGTTAAGATTTTGAGTCGAATTGTTACTGGGGATAACATTTGGGTTTATCATTATGAGTCAGAGCTGAAGCAAGATACCATGCAGTACCATAAAAAGGACACACAAGCCCTAAAAAGTTCAAAATGTCGCTATCAACTTTTTGGGATGCGGAAGGCATGCTGCTGATAGATTACAAATATACGGGCATCACAATGACAATACTACTCTGGTATGCTGATGCAGTTAAAAGAAGCTGTGAAGGAGAAAAAGAGAAAAAAATGGGCAAAAAAGGGGTGCTACGTTTGCATGACAATGCATCCATGCACAAAAGTAATTCTGCATTGGCTGCTCTTCACAACTGTGGCTTCCTAACATTAAATCACCTTCCCCATAACCCAGACCTGGCTCCGTCTAAATATTATTTGTTTCCAAATATGAAAAATGAAAATCGAGGGAAGAAATTTACGGACGATGAAGAAATTGAAAGTGCAATTTTGGCTTATTTTGAGGGCAAAAGTAATTCTTTTTTTTTCGTGAGTATAGTATAAATAAGCTCATTGAAATATTTGAAAAATGTATTCGAATTAATAGTAAATGTATTGAAAACGAAAAACAAAAATTGGTTGTTTCCCCTTCATTCCGCGAATTTATTGACCTCCCCTCGTATATCATGTACTCGTTGCGTGTGAGTATTCTTATCAGACAATCTATTTTACGTTCTTCTGAGAATTGAGTTGAGATTTGAATTTTTGTCCCCTTCATTCCGTAAATTCATTGACCTCCCCTCATATGTATTCTTTGCGTGTGAGTATTATTACCAGACAAACTATTTTACCTTCTTCTGAGAATTGAACCCGAAATCTTCGGGTGAAAATCAAAAGCCTCATCAATTATTAATATATTTTGCAACGTAAGATTTTGGTATTAAGACAGTTTGTTCATGTGGTTTTAATCTGTAATATCGATTAAGGTGATCACAAGTAGGCTTCTTTTTTTATATCTCTGCATAGACGGTTATGGATTCAAAATTTGTTTAAAATATTTCTACAGAATTTCTATTTAAATTAGTTGATGAGAATATTTAATATAAACCGTAGTATTTGATAATATATATGTAGTCTTTGCATGATACGTTTTCATATCAACAAGTGGGTTTATATTTATACAGATTGATCGTTTTTTTTAGTTAAAATGGAATTAATGAAACATCGATTAATCAAGGAACTCATTATACATTATTTTTTAAATAAATAACGTATTCACTCTTCATTTTAAGGCAACTGATGCTATGTATGGTATTCTGGGAAGTAGTTTAAGGCAACTGATGCTTTGTATGGTATTCTGGGAAGTAGTTTCGTATTTCGCAAATATCTTTTTGGGGAAAAATAGTAACTTAGTTCAATCTAAACGTGCTGAATGTATATGATTATGAAATTAAAAATAGTATAGCGCACTTTTTCGGTCATTATTAACCCAAATTGCCTGAGCAGTTTTTTGGCGTCATTTTGAAGATTGAACAAAATAAGTACTTGCTTTAGTTCTTCAAACTTTTTTACTACTGCAAACTAAAAAATGCTGCACAACCTAAAAATACATAATAAGATGCAGTAAGCAATCGTTTCTTAAATGTGATGATGGTGCCCACTCTGGAATGTCGATTCCACTTCTGTCGACCAAATCAAGACTTCGTAATTTATTGCATCAATAACCAGTGTTCTACGACACGAGAGATAGTTGAGATTCTTAATATATCAAAAACCACCACTTACGAGCATTTGGTACAATTTTGGGCATAAATTTGACCTGAATATACGAAATTACTTTCCAGACAAGTATTACATCAAAAGTTGCTCAATTTAATATTATGGAGATGTGGGCGTAGGCTTTTATAGTGAATCGATTACTGCATATTGTTTTGACTATCGGGTTTCTTGTAGTTATCTATATTTTACAATAGCTTATCGGTTAGCGGTATCATTAGACCTCGTTGTCTGGATAATAGTAATTTTTGTCACACAAATAATGTCGGAACAACCAACCAATATACCGGACACTGAAAAAAAAACAAAAATCCCAGAAATGTGAAGTGTTGTTGTTCCATAATTTAAACACCAGATTAATCGATCAATTAATATTTATTTATTTATTTGAAGCACTAATTTTAATAAAATATACAACACAACGTTAATCGAACTACGAGTATCTACCTAAGACGACTAGTATCTACATAAGACAAAAACAATATATTTTTGGTGGAGACTTTTTGATGTTCTCTACCCAGTAAGGGCGCCACAAATATCCCCCTTGGGTGCACTGATGCCTGCGGGTGCCGCGTTGCCGACTTGTGAAAGGTATAAATAGGTACTTTGCGGAATTTAAAAAAATATATTTCACTTCGAAACGGAGAAAACTACGCTGGTGATATTAAACTTTTTTATAAAAACAAGATCACTATGAAATTGATGTTTGATAAAAACAAACTATTGAATTAATTGGGAAATATTGATGATACGAGTAACATACGAGTATATGTGTTTTTTAATGCACCACTTGGTGGTCATATGGGGCGAATCAATCCTTATCGTTTCGAGTGACGAAAAATCTTGGAGGCATGATTACACAAACACCTTGGGGATGTAGTCAGATTTGGGCATGGATATCTTCTCATTGGTCACGAATTGAGGAAGTAGACTTATTTTAGTACATTACAAAATAAAAGTAAAATGTGTATTGCAAATAAATTTATTTCGTGTGATAATCAACATTATTTTTATATATTTAAATAATGTAATCGTCTGATTGTAGGGAGAGCATAATCCTTATATTTGCTGGGTGATAACAAGTCTTGATGGTATTTGGTCGAATAATTACACAGCAACCTTGGGTATGTAGTCAGCCTCGGGCCTGAATCCCTTCTCATCGGCCACATACTTGAGGGAGTAGACTTTGCCATCATCCCCGAAGTAGGAGTATTCTCCCTCCTTGACGAGTACGTAATCCTTGCCGTCGAGTGTCGGCTTCAGGGCCCCGTGCTCGGAGAACACGGTCCCGTCACCGCTGCGGTACCTCAGAGCGAACTGGCCCACCTCGTCCCGCACCTCTGTCCGCTCCAGCACGGGGATCACCTTCTTCAGCGGGGCCTCGGGGGCGGCCAGAGCGCACGCCAGCATTAAGCAGACAACAAACATCTGGAATTTAAGATCAATATCTTTATTATTTTTATATAAAACTGTTACAAATACGAGTATGCCGATGATATTAATGTATATTTTTATATAAAACTGTTACAAATACGAGTATGCCGATGATATTAATGTATATTTTTTTCTTAATGGTAAAATATGTTGAAAAACAAAAATTGAAATATTCTTGAATTTCCTTCGATATCCGTTAAATGGACAAATATTTTATGAACTTATTTAAATGATCATTTAATTCTGCACAGAAATTACTATTGAGAAGTAAATATGTGAAAAAAAAAATCTTTCGAATTATCTTACCGAACGCATCTTGTTTTGTTATTTGGATTGCTTTCGGAAACGGTGTTCAAACAAATGATGATAATTTCAAGAAAACTTGACTATTTATACAGAATCTTGAGTATTATCAATTAGACTAACTATACTTTAATCGGTATTACGAGGAAGTAAGCGAATTCAATGAGCAATGCGGTGTTATTACTCCCTATTTTCTTTCTAAGTGCGAATATCTTCTTTCATCGTTTTCTGTCCTCCATTCGGTTCTTGTATCTGAAATTGTCATAGGTATCCCTAAAGTATAATAAAAAGGAGTTTTTTTAATGTTTCTTTAATACTTAATCTTCTTTAGCAATCGGTTTTTATTTACTTTCTTTATCGATTGAACACATTTTTAATATACTCGTATATATTTTTTCAGCAAAACTGTTCTAGTCAGGTTATACTGTATACTAGGAGTATTTGTAATCTCAAACTCTTAGGACGTATTTGTGCTTCGCACTTCGCAGCCTCGTTTCCTCTCACCCATTAATCAGCGTACGCAACTAGCCATGTGCGAGTACAATAAACACTTTTTGTACACATATAGGTAACTTACATTTTGCACACCTACTTCTTCCATCGACCTGTTTGTGTGCTGTTTTATAACTGTACACTATTTTTTAATTTATTTCTGGAACTGGGGCAAGAATATTTTTACAAACATAATGCTTGAAGCAATATTTCTTTGAGAGCTTGATAATTGAAAATGACCGAAGAATTTTGAAATATTGAAAAATACTTGACACACCATAAACGAGTTGTATTTTAAATAGTTTTTTTAAGTTGTTCTTAATAAAAATAAAAAATATATTTCTATAAATATAATACCTTTAACCCTAGTGCAATTTCAATAGTAACAAAATAATCTTTTAAATATGTTTAATAATTTCTTCAGGTGGAATTTTCGCTTCAGGAGTTACCGTAGTTGAATTTTAATAGATCTGTTCCAACGTATAAAGAAAGGAGAGAGCTTTATTCGAGGTGTAAGCAGTTAAAATTAATGTAAAACTGGTAGAGTCTGGTTGTCATGTTTCTAGATTTTATTTATTGATAATCTAAAAACATGAAGACAAATTTATTAAGAATATTTTGCAGTTTTTGACGATTAACGAAAAAAAAAACAATCGACCACTGTCCAATATTGCCCTTAATATTTTTTTTGACCATCGCGGTACCTTTCAGAAGATTTGATTGAATTTGACAGTTTCCTCACAACATACTATAATTATTATTTAGAGTATTCTTCTAAGTTAAATGGATGTATCGGGATATTTTAGTTAATTTTAAAGTCATAATTAGAAGTGCTACTGTTCTTTTGTTACCATGCTATTTGACAAGTGAAGCGATTGAATAATAACAGGTAAAATATAATATATAATGCCCACCGTGGAGATATTATGTCTTAGTATTCGACAATTGGTATTTTTGTTGACTAACAACAAATTGTTGCCGAAAACAAAAAAAATACCAAAAAAACTATTTACTGCAAAATGGTTCGTTTTTATTAAAAGTAACGTTAAAACGTTATAAAATAAAACTTTTCTTGTGATTTTGTCAAGAGGTGGCCCACGATATTTTTTTACACACCATTTGTTTGCAAAATGTTACGTTTTCGTAAAAATTGACACTAAAAAGTTGGGAAATTACACGTCTGTCGAACTTTTGTCTAAAATTTATATTTTTGGACGACTAAGGGAGATTTTTTGGTTAAAAATAGCGTATTTCAAAATAGTGCGTTTTTATATAAATAATGATAAAAACAAAGTTATGAATAACAAATATCAAATTGAAGTCTAAAACAAAAAAAATCAAGAAATCTCCATTTGCTAAACATAACAAATTTCTGTCCGGAGCTGTAAAATGTAGTAACAAATCCATGCCTGAGAAATTTTTATCTAAAAGTACCAAATAATTGCCGAAAATGACGGTAAATATATTTACTAAAACCTTTATAAAATACTCTTAAAACCTTAGCTGAAAAACTGTACGATTATGTTTTGATTTAGTAAATTATTTATATATTGGTGTTCTGTTGTAAAAAAAGTGGGATTCTTTTGTAAAAAATAGCACATTTCTTTTAAAAAGCCATGAATTCCGCACATACGGCCAAATACTCGTAATAAAATAAATACTTGGAAAAATATTTTTTTAAACTTTTTTATTTTTTTGCGGATAAGTGGTACATTTCTGTCAAAATTTACATTGAAAAGTTTTAAAATAACAGTTTTGTCAATAATACATGTGTTTGTGGCCGCTAAGATTTGACATTATGGCCAAAATTTAAAAAAATGTTTTAAAAACAACACAAAATAGGCACAAAACAATTATTTTGGTTCAAAATTAAACATTTTATTAAAATAACGGCGTAATTTGATGTATTACTTTAGCTGAAGTAATCAAATTAGTGTCAAAAACAACCAAAAATGGTCACTAAACAGTCATTTTGGTTTAAAATTGTGCGTTTTCTTAAAATTAATGCTCAAAAATTGTTTTAATAGACCTATAATGATTTAATCTATAACTCTTATGTTTGCATAAGAGTTATAGCATACTACCCTCAAAACCTACAAAAATTCTTCACAAATTGAACGTTTTTATCAAAGTTAACGCAAAAAGGTTATTTAATAAAACTTTTATGTGGATTTTGTCAATAATAACTACTTAAGTTGTGACCTTTATTGTTTTTGTGGATAAAAATATCAAATGGTATCAAATACAAAAATAAATTTAACAAATTAAAAGCCTTTATTTTTTTATTTTGATGAAAATGAACAAGAAAACTATTTCTAATGTGTTTTTCTCAATAATATCTCTATCAGTGGTCAACAATGCGTAACATCATGTATAAACTATCAAATTATGGTCGAAAACCTCAATAAGATTGTTAAAAAACAGTATTTTTTTGTCAAAATTGTGGGGTTTTCCATAAATTTGTGTTTAAAGATTGCTACTATACACTTCTGTATTTATTTTGTCGATAATACTTATACTTATCATCCATACTGTGTACGTTTTTGATTAAATATTGCACATTTTTCTCAAAAATTACAAAAAATAGTCGGCGATTCCTCATTTTTGTTAAACTGGTGGGAATCTGTATTTGTGGATGACGTCGAAATTCCTCAAAATTACCAATCTGTTTCACAAGACACACGTGTTTTTGTGTCCGCTTTTATATTGAAATGTTAATAACATCATATTACTTAGAACTTTTTAACCTTAAAATAGCTAATGTACGAGTATTTCAATCATTTGTATATCAATACGTCAATAAAGTGTAAAATGTGAATGCTCTTATAAACTTTCATATATAAAATATTTCATACTGCACCGTATACTGTCCTTTGTGAAGCGTTGTTGTTTTGGGTAGAATAGAGCTATTATTGTTTCGAGTAATGAAAAATATTAGAGCTAAAATGTATAATGTAGGCCAAATAAATGTACAAAACAACCTTGGGAATGTAGACAGCTTCGGATTTTTATCTATTTTCATCGGCAACGTAGATGGATGGACTGAGGATTTTCAATACTTCCTCGGCAACGTATTTTGAGTTTTCATAATTTAATTATCGATAAGAAAATATCTTATAATTAGGCGTTAAAAGTATAATTCCCGAAGAATCTTATCTTGTTCATTATATTATTTCCTATATGTGTGTTGCTAACATATCCAAGTGCTTCGAAGTTTTTAAATTTCATTTGAAGGTCAATGTTTAATAAAAATCATTTTATTTATGCATGAATTCATTTAATACATGGAGAATAAATAATTTTTAAGAAAGTACCAATATTCGTCATTGCCAGGTGGTAAAAAGTCTTGCAGGTCAAATAATTATACAACAACCTTGGGGATGTAGTCAGCCTCGGGTCTGAATCCCTTCTCATCGGCCACGTACTTGAGGGAGTAGAGTTTGCCATCATCCCCAAAGTAAGAGTATTCTCCTTCCTTGACGAGCACGTAATCCTTGCCGTCGAGTGTTGGCTTGAGGGCCCCGTGCTCGGAGTACACGGTCCCGTCCCCACTGCGGTACTTCAGGGCGAACTGGCCCACCTCATCATGCACCTCTGTCCGTTCCAGCACGGGGATCACCTTCTTCAGCAGGGCTTCAGGGGCGGCCGAGGCACACGCCAGCATTAAGCAGACAACAAACATCTGAAATTTTACACCAATTCTTTTATATAAGATGACTCAGAAAAAAGTGCACTTTTGTTTTGTCCGCATTAGCGATGTTGCGTATGACCCTGCAGCGACGTTTATCGCTTGACTTTAAATCCCTATAAAATTCAATTAAATAAATAATTTTTTGTTAGAATGTTATATTCTTGGTTAAAATATTTGAACCATTCTACGGGTTCGAAAACATACTCTTTTCGGATGAAGTGCATTATTAAATGAATTTCGACGTTAATGTGATGAAAACCCAAGGCTAAAATACCAGAGATCACTCCATTGCGCACGAGTAACAGTTGGGGCAGCCATGTCAGCGTCGTGAATCATCAGTACTTATTTATCTAATACCTATAAAGTTGAGTATACACAAATATTTCATCGACTATGCTGCAATTGAAACAAAATAATCGTCAAGAGATCGAAGCGATCCTTGGGAAACGTACGGACGCTTGTTCCAAAATGTTCCATCCAGATTAAACGAATATCGTCGTCGCGATAATGGTCATCTCAATGATATTATTTACAAAAAAAGTATATCTAACCTTTTTTTATATGTTTGCAGTAGTTAAAGTTAATTATAACATACCAAATTTTTCAAAAGTGAACTTTTTTCTAGACCAACCTAACATATATAACATTGATACTTGTGTGTCGATAACACTAAACATATAAAAAATATTTTTTTCTTTACGTCAAAGTATTTAAAAGTTAACGAAAAACTATATTTATGAATATTCTTCAAAAACTGTTGAAAATTAAACCTTTTTTTACCATTTATACTTTTATTTAATACATCATAAGTTTTAGAGAATAAAAAAAATATACGTTATTAAAAATCTTACCGAACGCATTTTGTTTCGTAATTTGGGCTGCTTTGGCAGACGGTGTTGGAACAAGTGATGATAATTTCAAGAAAAATATTCTATTTATATGAATTTTCAAGTGTTGTCAATTAGACTAACTGCATTTTAATCGGCGTTACGAGGAAGTTAGCAAATTCGACGAGCGATGCAATGCATTTCTTCTCTCCATTTTCTTTCCAAGTGCGAATATGATCTTGCATCGTTCTTTCGTTTCTATTCGGTTACCTGTTTTTGAGAGTATTCCTATGTACAAAATACACAATTTCATTTAAAATGATTCCAAAAGGGTTTTTTTTTCTTTTTGGAAACATACTTAGTTTACGTTTTTATTAAATATTGAACATATTTTTAGCTATTACCTATATTGTATTTACTTTCAATGTCTATGTGTTTATTTTTCCCATTTTCAGTTAATACTCGCAAGGTTGTACCGTGTACTCTGTCATCACATACTAGAACGTATTTGTATACTTGATCACACTTCCAAACCTTTGTTTCTCTTAATAACTCTTAGTTCCTTTTAATAATAACAAGCAATAACACTTTTGATACAAATCCAGTTAAGTCGCATTTTGCAATCCTATTACACTAGAATCCATCGATCTCACTGCTGTGTCTATTTATTATAATTGAATATTTCTGTTATTCGATAAGTGCTAGCTATTTTAAATTTAAATGTTTAAGTGCTGCAATATCAGTTGTAATTCGAGCGAATGAAATATAAACATTTTAACAAACACAACGCTCGAAGAAATAATTTATTGAACGCTTGGTACACCATAAACCCACCGTTTTCGAAATTCCTAATTAAAATTAAACAATAATACTTCGATAGATATAATTTGTTTTGTCCAAGTTTAACTTAAATACAATATAAAGTTCGAAATAATGATAAAGAACAATTCAATATGCTGATTATTTTCAAAGGATGTTGTTCTTTTCGAAGAAATATCTGATGGGCTTCACCATGGTTGATTTTAATAGGCCAGTTCAAGCTTACAAAGAAAGGAGAGAGCTATATTCAAGATTTAAGCATTTATTAAATAAACATTAATTAAAAAAATTGTACATTTTTCTTATGAATGATCTGCTGGTACCGAAGATTTAAAACAAAATAAAAAACAAATCGATCACTGTCCAAAATTGATTTGAATAATAAGTTTCTTGGGGATTTGCGGCACCTGACAGAAGATTTTATTGCGTGTAGACAATTTACCTTGCAAGAAAATAAAAAAATTGTTGTTTTGATTAATTTGAAACCTAACTTTTCTCTAAAACAAGACGTAAAATATAAATTTATGTAAAAATTACTGAAAGATTTGGTGCGTTTCAAACTCGCAGTTTTTTTAGTATTACTTAAATTCCAAATTCATTTCTCGAAAATAATATCATGTAATATTTTGGAAAACTGGTATTATTTATAACACAATCAGAAATTTTGTCCATTTTATCCGAGTTTTAAGCGGTTTGGTTAAAGGAGGAGAAAAATTGTATTTAAAAGATTAAACGCTCCAACTACTTAACAGATAATTACTTATTATTACTTGGAAAACAATACCGGCTAAAATATTCGGATAAAAATCCACTTAGTTATCGTAATATACTTTTAGAATTTAAAGTAATACCCTAAACTCCATAAAATTTTATTAAAATCGTTATATTCCAAACTTTTTTAATTTTAAGTTTAGAATTACAATTCGCGTAAAACAGATATAATGTTTAAGGTTAATTTTCAAACCATACCAAAATTTAAAAAATCCTCATTTTATCGTAATATGTTTGTCTTGACTTTCAATAAAACAATGAAATATTTAAAATAAAAATGTAATTGAACAAATTGAAGGTAGTGCGAAAGTTTTATGTTAATACGAGTATATAAAATTTACGAAAAATAGAAACAATTCTTTTGGAAAAAGCGTTCTCATATCATCAATCAAAATAATGCAGGCCTTTCGAAGAACTGCTGCTTCAGGTGATGTCGAGCGCAATTATGAGGTATGCGCAATTATGCCTCAGAATATTAGGTAGAAACATGTGTAACGGGGATTAATGTTATTAGCTGAATAAAAAAATGATAATATGTATAAAAGTAAAATGTTTTAATATTCCACAATGTAGAAACCGTAACCTTGGATAAACAACCACCAACAATTCTTTGCCCACCTTTTAGTAATGCTGCAGCAATTCCTGTTATGACAAATGGCTGTAGAACTTGTCCTCGATCTCAAATGAATGACATTATTTTTTTACATTGCAACGTTTTTCCTGAACTATCAAGACCGTCGAGATGAAAGTTGACTCTGTATTTTCCAAAATATTGACAATCTTGCCCAATGTATCACATTATTCGCTATTCAATATTTACATTTTCTATGCAGCATCATGTTCGTCTAGAGCTTTGTCATAAATTTGAATTTGTGGTGCATTTCCAGTTATTGATATTTTAAACATAGCGCAAGTCTTTGCTGGTAGAGAATAGTAATTATACCATGAAGGCTAATTTTTTGCACCATTATCTGAGTTATTGCTGTCATAGTCAAGATCGAAACCAAGCAAAAATTAATTCCAAAAATCGAGTGGTTTTATTGGAATGCAGAATGGGAAAATGGGTCACAAAGTTGTCTTGGTTTCAGGTGAATTACAGCTTGTATCAAAAATAAAGAAAAAGGACTTCATTCAATGGCTGCTGCTTTGAAGGTTTCATGAATTTCCATTTAATGTTTTTATATCGTCAAAGCACGTCGCACCACAAACATAACGTAGGAGAACCTTAAGTATCATTATTTATACTTCAGACTGAATGTGTACATATAAGAAATATTTTGTTTGCCCCCTCTCTAACGTCATTTTCAAATTTCGTTGATGTAAACAAAATTATATGGAATGTAAAGTCAGTGTACAGGAATTGGCGCGTATCTTCATTGGATTTATTAACCCTTGGTCGGGCGCAATACAAATCCTAACACGTTCGAGCGCAACTCATCTGTGAGATTAAAAATTAAATTTCTGCTTAGGCTTAATGGAAAGCTTATCAGAGTGAACTCTTCACTCAAACATGATAATATAACATTTGTACATTTCTTTACACTTTTCAGTAACAAAATTTTAAATGTTCTCATATTATTTTTCTTAAAATAGAAGATAACTAGTTTACAACATTCTCAGTCTTTTGTTGGCAGCTTATCAACACAACTAATGCAATTCAGTAACATCACAATTTTTTTCAGTCATTTAATACCCATTTATAAAAAAATATTTAGCACATTAAAAAGTATATGGAATAAACTGTCACATCTTCATAAGGTGTGACGAAAATAAAAGCAATAACTTAACATTAGATAACACTATGCTAGCACTTTTTCAAACGTAATTTAGAATGTAAAATTCAAATTCACTTGTGATCATAAAACGTCTTCACAAAAACAAAAGGGAGTAATCAAAATATTATTAGAAAGTTATTCCTGATCAGGGTCACGCTGAACATTTTCGAAAACATTCTTATAACAATTTTCACATACCATGCGTGCATTTCGTATTTATATAGTAAATAACGATCAACATAATTGAATTAGGGGCTAGAACATAGATATACGAACTATTGCAGGTATATAAAAATAAATATTAAGAAAATAATAGAAATTTCGGAAATCAAAAATACTTACGTAATCGGGCTCAACTCATCCAGCAGATTAAAACGTCCGCCACAGAGACCAACTGTGCACTAGAGAAATAACAAAGGTACCCTTGTGTGAGGGGTGAGGAGTAAGGAAGCTACTTTAAGCCTCACCTCTTTGTCGGTAAACCTCGCCCATTGGCACAAAAAAAACTAAGTATCTCATCTCACAGATTAGATGCGCCTGTCCAAGGGTTATGCTCTATTCGAAGGTTATTCTTTGTTGATTTGGGACAAGCCCAGGAAATCATATCACAACATAAGAATGACCGTGTATTTTCGATTCAGGAAGTGTCGACATGGTCTTGAACATATTTATTTATAGGGCATTCATGAATCTCCTGATCCCGTTCAAGTTGACCTTATATAACTGCAAAAATTGGACATTGAGAAGGTAATGTTTACTTCTTAATAAACCTGTTGATGTATTTAAACGGATTCAATGACATGCAAATTTCGAAAACGATGTGTGCCTTATTATTTCCGTAGCAAGTAAGGACTATAAAACCACAACCATGAGCGTTAACACGTCCTTCAGAAAAATCAACTGCCTCCTCTCTAACCAACTTATTTTGATGCTCTTGGGGTAAGTGCCGACTATCAACCATAGCTTTACAGCGTGCTTGTGATTGTTGGAGAGTTTCTTGTGCACATTGCTGGCGGAGGCCTGTAGCATTTCTTTCAAAATATCTATTTAAAGTTTCCAGACATTGGTGAGCTCACCATTTCTCTATTTCTATGTCATTTTTATCTCAAACGGATTTTCCATATTATAATCCTCATTATGTGATCGCAGTGACAAAAAATAAACTAAAACTTTTGAAGTATTAAAAGTGAGTAATGTTTTGTTTTAAAATAATTTAAAAAATATAATTTTTAAAATGGTAGATAGATACCAGAGATTTTTTCTCTTCATCTTATTTTAGGCCTGTTGGCCTGTTATGGTCCTGCATCATTGTTTGCCTCTTGCGACGTCGACTGCCAGCTGTCTTTCCATCTTTTGGGAGGTCGCCCTGGAGGTCTGCTTGCTTGGGGGATACTGTCCCTCGCCATTCTTACGGCTCTTGGTTCCGCCATTCTGAATACGTGTGCGTTCCAGAACCTTATTCTCTGTCGTCCACACCTGACAATATCTTCAACTTCGCACGTCCTTCGGATTTCTGTGTTTCGTACTCTATCACGAAGGGTTTGGCAACCGATACTCCTGAGTACCTTCATTTCGACCAGAGATTGCATTTCACATTATATTATCAACTTTAAAAATGTTATATCCACTTCAAAACAATAAATTTTAAATAATTCCTAAGAATACTGAGAATGCTGCCACCATTTCATTATCAAATATTGATGCCTCAAGTGTATAGAGATCCTTGAGGATTGAACCAATACTTAAATTCAAAGAAAGCACGTTATTTGTATAAATAAAATAATGTCTATTTGCATATTCCTTTATTTAATAAATTAAAAAAAAAACATTATTCAAAGGAGAATACTCATATCTTGTGGCTGACAAGTGATTTTAAATGGTAAAATAATTATACAGCAACCTTGGGGATGTAGTCAGCCTCGGGCCTGAATCCCTTCTCATCAGCTACATACTTGAGGGAGTAGACTTTGCCATCATCTCCGAAGTAGGAGTAGTCTCCCTCCTTGACGAGCACGTAATCCTTGCCGTCGAGTGTCGGCTTGAGGGCTCCGTGCTCGGAGAACACGGTTCCGTCCCCACTGCGGTACCTCAGAGCGAACTGGCCCACCTCGTCCCGCACTTCTGTCCGCTCCAGCCCGGGGATCACCTTCTTCAGCGGGGCCTCGGGGGCGGCAAAAGCGCACGCCAGTAATAAGCAGACAACGAGCATCTGGAATTATTGATCAAAAATTTATTCAGTGTTATATATAGAACTACATTTATATATCAACGAGACTTAGTGTATAAAAATGGTTTTGATTAAGTTTTTCTCTAAGATGTACAAAAAGTGTTTATCTAAAATATACAATTTTTTTTTATTGAAACCATGTTCAATACTTGTCAAATGAACAATCATTAAACTCTTACCGCATTGTTATTCCATTATAATATATGACTTAATAGCAAATACTTTATTAGCTTGTGATGAGTGAATATTTTTGAAAAACAAAAATATATACTTAATACAAATTCTCTTACCGAACGCATCTTGTTTTGTTAACTGGACTGTTTTGGAAGGTGGTGGTGAAAAAAATGATGGCAATGGTTGAAAAATTATTGTATTTATAAGAAATTTCTACCAATCTTAATTAGAGTAACTGCATTTTAATCGACACCACTAGGAAATAAGCATATCTGATAAGCGGTTTGTAGTATTATTTCACTGTGTGTAGATCTCATACCCATTTTTTCTTCAAATATTCTCAAAAAATGTTTGGTTCTTATGGTTTCCCGTTTTTTTTTTACACTTACATTATGAGATAAATACAGTTTTTATATACAGATTAAGTGGTTTGCTGTGAATGTTTAAATATTTTTTATTCCCAAATATTTTCTGCAAGCAATCAGACTCCGGTGTAGCCTTGCTAAACAGTTTAATTACTAATATGTCTATTTTTAAGATTGACGGCATATTGTCGAGAGCTATGAATCTGTTTCTTTGGATAATTTTAGATTGATGGAATATTGTCGAGGGCTATGTATAGTATTTGTTTCTTTGGATAATTTAAGATTGACGGCATGTTCTCGAGGGCTATGTATCTGTTTTTTTGTTGATAATTTAAGATTGACGCCATATTGCCGACGGCTATGTGTCTGTTTCTTTGGATAATTTTAGATTGACGGTATATTGTCGAGAACTATGTAGCTGCTTCTTTGAATAATTTAAGACACTGATTTTTTAATTAACATATTGTGTTTCAGTGAGCAAAAAAAGACAAAATAAGGAGATTTCTTGAAATTTATGTGAGTGATTTCCTTAAAGTTGCTTCGATTTGAGTCCCTTAATGAGATGTTTCCATTAGATATTTGAAATCGATATTGCGCTTGAGATATGTACTCGTATCTTCAAAGAGGTGTAGAACTTTGAAGTCAATTATTTTTTCATTTAATAAATTGATTGTTCCGAATCGATTCAACAGAATGGGCAATTACACATATGGTAATGCTTTGCCGTGGCTGGTCCCGTGGAGTGGAATAGTCTGTCCCTAAGTATATTATATATTGATAGTGTATGAAGCTAAATGAAACCTTTGAAGATAAGGTTTTTGAAAGATTTTATCAAAAATTTATAATTTGTATATACACACACATATACTACAACCTACCCAAACCTAAAAGTATTAAATTCATACATTTAAAGACCTACAATGAGATTTTTGCGGGTATTTTTAAACAAATGTGTGTTTCTTAACATATGCAGACGCGTGGAAGCTGCCAATCTAACGGCCGCAGCCACCACATTCCCATCCTTACATTCAATTTATTATATTACTACTAGCTGTAACCATGAAAAATCACGGTATGTAAATTGACTTGTTAAGCTTAAAGATTGGAATGATTTTTATTAATTAAAAACTTGGACTACAATGATTGATGGAAACTATTTTGAACATTGTTTTGAGAAAGGTTCAAGAAATTGATTATCCATGATACCAGATTTTCATCGCTTTATTCATTAACTGACTATTTTTTGGGTCACCTTGTTTTATTTGGAGGCATCATGCATTTAGTTCCCAAACGTTATGATGTAAATTTATACAATATTCAGGTGTCCAATTGAATTATATTTAGTTGTTTACTCAAGGTTTACCTCTACTTTTATCTATAGCCTGTTTGTTTTTCCACAATGCCACCGATATTTTTATATATGATAAAAAAAACAATATTTTGGGAGCGAACGAACTAGTGTATTCGGTGAACTCTTCATTGTTCTTCTGTGTCTTGATTTAATCGCTGCTGGGTAAAGGTGCTTTTCAAAGATTTCAATTTTTTGCGGTGTCTCGCCTCTCTTTGCCAGGTCTGTTCCATCTGTTTTAGGTATTTTTCTCGGTCTAATTGTTTCTCGTGGTATCTAATCCGTACTCTTTTTTGTCCAACTATTATCTTCCCTTCTCGCCACGTGTCCTGCCCATTCCCATTGGCTTTTGAGTATTCTTTCCATTATGTCTGTGACCTTCGTTTGACTTCTTATCCATGTAATTGTCTTTCTATATCTTTTTGTTATATTCAACATACTTCTTTCCACGCTTCTTTGTGTAGTGACGAGCTGCTGTATTATTTTTGAGTTAAAGGGCCACGTTTCAATAATGAGCGCGTCGGTTATTCTACGTCTAGTCTCAATCTACAGGTTTTGACGGATCCGTTAAATATTTTTAAGCCGCGAAAAAACCCATTGTAATTTAGTTTTAACGTGAGCCTCAAATCTTAAGTCATATTCCATATACACACCTAAATTGCGCACAACGCTCTCTGTGGGCACGCATGTTACCAATCTTTATTTCCAAAGGCTTATTCAACTTTTGGACTTGGTGTCTTGTACCCATAACAATCATAACCAATTAGAAGGGTTCAAGACAAGCGCATGCCTTTCAGACCATATTATCAGCCGCTCAAGATCTTCATTTATGTGTTGAGTGGCAGACTGAACCTCACTTCCAAATGAATAATAAACTTGAGTATCGTCCGCATACCGCATAATCGATTCTACGAGAAAATAAGCGTATCCGATGAATGCTGTGAGATATATTTCTTTCCCCTATTTTTTTAGTTTTTTTTTCTTTCCCCTCTTTTTTTAGACAATTCACCGTGCTGAGAGTGCTTTGTATTATTTCCCTCCTCTTTCTACGTATTTGTGCAAGTATTATATTACAACGTTCTCTCTCTTTATTCGGTATTGTCAATCCTGTTTCTAAGAGATTACTGCTTTCCGCTACATTTCAAGTTTTTTTAAGGGAGGTGATTTGTTTAAGATAAGCTTTTCATATTATGCGTTGAACACAGTTTTTATATATAAGGGGTTGGTTACAATGTTCACATATTTGATTTTACGTTTTTTTTAAATAATCCAATACAGTGACAGCCTTTAGTGTAAGGGTTTCATTACAGAGGTCGCTAATTATATAAATGTCGATACCAAAGTTTTAAACTTAACACTTGCTTTTTTAGGTATTTCGTTTTTTCTCTATTCATTCATTCGTTTAGCATTCCTCAACATATTTGATTTTTTATACATGCATATTGATTGACGTGTGAGCCATATTACGTTGTCTTCGGCACCATTAATTGAGCCATATGATAAAGAACCACTAAAGTAGGCAACTAATGCACAGTTCACTATTGTACGTATTGAGAATAATAACGCATTAATTGAGCCATATGATAAAGAACCACTAAAGTAGGCAACTAATGCACAGTTCACTAGTGTATGTATTGTGAATAATAACGCATGTGAACAGGCAACAATACTTGCACAAATTTAACGCGTGTGAGTTTTGTTCCTAGACCAACTTCTTTATAGAAAAACATATTTTTTGTCCATTTTTCCTCAAATTTATTATATCTTAAATTAAAATTTCTTTTTAAAGTTGCTTGATGTTATCTTGATTTGGCTGTTTTCCATCAGTTTTGCAATCTGTATTATGTTTAATTCCAATATTTAACCCGGAATTCTAATTGCCATAATAGTATTTTTTCCTTAATGAAATTAAGCTTGTTTATTTTTCGCAGTTAAATCTAGAAGTCAATTATTATATTTACATATTTGATCTATGGTTATCGAAGAATGATTGTTCTGAAACGTGGGAGGTATTTAAATATATGATACATACTATAATTTGTTTTATTAAACACTGTTTATTCCACATGTTGTGAACGTCCACAAAAAGTGGAATAAACAGTGTTTGATAAAACAAATTACAAGTTCTTTAAACCTCCACAATGTTAAAGCATTATCTATAAATAATGTTATAAATATTAGGTCCTTACATATGAAATTGGCGTTTTGCCGTACTGGCAACTTTGATCTCAAATATCTTCTCTTTGGTTAGGAATACCAAATTGAAATTTATACGTGTTTCGAAAATTATAATTCATTTGTTTTTTCCTCAATTGTTTTTTTTCTTTGCGTCACTCAGTTTACAAAATGGAAAACTTGAAATATCGCGTTATTTACGAGTACGAGTTCCACCGTGGCACCAGTGCTACAGAAACGGCTCGAAGGATTAATGATGTGTATGGCGACGGTGCCGCAAAAGAAAACACAGTGCGTTTTTGGTTCCAACGTTTTCGTTCTGGAAATTTCGACCTGCAGAACAAGCCCAGTGGACGGCCGGAGACCAAAGTTGATAATGAAGAATTGAAGGCTATTGTGGAAGCGGATCCATCGCAAACCACGTCCGAGTTAGCTGCAGGCTGCGGTGTTAGTGATAAAACTGTTTTAATCCACTTGAAGCAAATTGGGAAGGTGAAAAAGCTTGAAAGGTGGGTACCTCACGAATTGAGTGAAGCAAATCAACAAACGCGCGTTGACTGCTGCGTTGCATTACTCAACCGGCACAATAATGAAGGGATTTTGAATCGAATCATTACCTGTGATGAAAAGTGGATCCTGTATGATAATCGGAAGCGCTCATCGCAATGGCTGAACCCTGCCGAACCAGCCAAACCATGCCCCAAGCGAAAATTGACTCCAAAAAAGTTACTTGTGAGCGTTTGGTGGACTAGTGCTGGTGTCGTTCACTACAGCTTTCTTAAATCTGGCCAGACGATTACGGCAGATGTCTATTGTCAGCAACTGCAAACCATGATGGAAAAGCTAGCTGCTAAACAACCGAGGCTGGTTAATCGCTCTAGGCCACTGCTGCTTCATGATAACGCTAGACCACACACTGCACAACAGACGGCTACCAAATTAGAAGAGCTTCAATTGGAATGTCTAAGACATCCACCGTACTCTCCGGACCTTGCCCCAACAGATTACTATTTTTTTCGAAATTTGGATAACTTCTTGCAAGGGAAAAAATTCAACTCCGATGGGGCAGTCCAAACCGACTTCAAAGATTTTATTGATTCCCGTCCGAATGGTTTTTTTAGTAAAGGGATCGATGAACTACCTATGAGATGGCAAAAGTGCATAGATAGCAATGGTACATACTTTGATTAAATAAATATATTATATTAAAAAAAAATCAACTTTATGTTCCTCCCAAACAAAACGCCAATTTCAAATGTAAGGACCTAATATACACATGTTGAATCGAAATAAATGGTATTTTAGTAGTGCACATGTACAAAAGAGTAGAACCTTATGAAAGGTAAATTTCAGTTTAATGTGCTTTAAGATACGTAAAAAATCATTTAACAATAGATCTGAGATTTTATTATCTGAATGATAGTAAGTAAAATATTGCCAAGAATTCTTTTCTCCCAGAATATATTGAAAACACTTAAGTCGTAGTAATAATAAACCTTGTAACTATTTTCTGATTTATATCAATAAACTGATTTTTTTGCTTTTTAAAAGTCTTAAATCGGATACTGCAAGTAACATAATTTAATTTATTTATACATGCAAATCATCATTACCCTATTTTATTATTATATCGTGCATGTACCGCTTTATGAGCACTTGAATGCATTCGGTGAGAAGTATTGACATAATGTTAAACTAATACGTTATATTGTATATATAATACTTCGTTCTTTTTGGTTAACATTGAATAACTTTTAAATGTTTTATTTTATTTCAATACGGTGAAGGTTGAAGTCATAAAATATGTACGAGTATCGATTCATGAGAAATGAATAAAACAATAAACTTAAAGGCAAATATATTAAATGAAGTTCCCATGAATTAATGGAATTAAAATGCAAAATTAGATGTAGTATACCTCAATATTCAATATGAATGGGAGAAAAAAAAATGGAAGTATATTCCATTCTGGTTTTCACATATAGACTTTTTGTGAGAGCTTTTAAAAATATTGACATGAAGCAGGGACGGCTTCTTTACGTAAACGTACTCCTGCATAAAATTATCAAAACAAAAACGCCAACTTATATCTTCAAAAAACTAAGTTAGACTAGAGATTTTCACAGCTTTGAAAGTAGAATCAGAGAGACTCTTCTACTCGTCCCGAGTCATAGTCTAAAATTATTCAAGGGATCTTTTTCATACTCAGCCAGCAAATGCTGGAATAAGTTACCCTTGCCCTTGAAAGAGCGGGTGAATAATTGAAACCTCAGAAATGTTACCTTCTGGTTAGTGATCTTTGTTTGATATGGTTGGTTATTCAAGCGCCTTTATAGGTCTTAAAATTTCATCAAGTGGTCAATATTAAATAAAAATATATGTTGATTTCGTATTAATTTATTTTAAACAAAGAAACCAATAATTTCAAAAAAATTACCAATATCTGTCATTGCTAGGCGATAAATAGTCTTACTTGGTTGTGTAATTACACAACAACTTTGGGGATGTAGTCTGCCTCAGGCCTGAATCCCTTCTCATCGGCCACGTATTTAAGGGAGTAGACTTTGCCGTCATCCCCGACGTAGGAGTATTCTCCTTCCTTGACGAGCACGTAATCCTTGCCGTCGAGTGTCGGCTTGAGGGCTCCGTGCTCGGAGAAAACGGTTCCGTCCCCACTGCGGTACCTCAGGGCGAACTGGCCCACTTCGTCCCGCACCTCTGTCCGCTCCAGTACGGGGATCACCTTTTTCAGCGGAGCTTCGGGGGCGGCCAGAGCACACGCCAGCAATAAGCAGACAACAAACATCTGAAACCATATATTTTATATATTAAAGTTATATCAAAATTAAAACAGGTTTTTTACCTTTTCAAGTATTTAATTATCAAACTTGCTAAAGGATATTGATTTGTGAAACAATTTCGAATTCATTTTACTCAATTTAATTAAGAATGAGTTTTTTCTGATTTCAAAGTTTATTGTTAATGAGAACAACATATTTACACTTACGATGGTTGGATATTATTTTATACCGAACTAAGTATGTCAAATAGTCTTACCGAATGCATTTTGTTTTGTTCTTTTGGTAGCTGGGGTGAACGATGTTGAAAAACCTCTGGTTGAGTCAAAAATGATGGCGTTTTGAAAATAATTATTATATTTATACATAAATAAACACTTGTTTCGAAGTAGAATATATTTTAATTGGTGGTAATAGGAAGCAAACAAATATTTTTTCATACCCCTTAGGGGATATTTAAGGTCGTTAGTTGTTAATTAATATGCTAATGAATATATGTATTACAATAATTTTTCGAGTGGGAGTCTACTAGTTCGTTTCATTTAATTTCATTCAACGTATGTTTGGCAACTTAGCATACAACCTGAGGACGAGGAGAACTGACCTGAGGACGAGGAGAGCTGACCCCAATAGTCTTCACCGACAGTGAGTTGAGATGGAGCCTGGGAGAAGAAGTATGTTTGGCAACTTAAAAAATATCTGAATATTCATTTCTGTACAAAGAATATTTCTGCTAAAAGTACAATTTAATATAACATGTGAATTTGAGTTTTGTTTTTATTACCTACGTTAATATTTATGCCCTTTAATCTGTATGGAATCATGTATATAAAGAAGAGGGAAGAATAATTAAGGGAATATAAATTATTGAAAGGAAATATTGAGTGAGGAAACGTAGGAAGCTAGAAAACAGAGGGTCATATTTGACGATATCGTTGAGTGTGAATGTGGCAAAGCTGTTTGTGCGAATAGGAAGATGTTCACTTTGTGTGTAAAAGAAGGATGCAATACACTTCATACAACTCTTACAATTTCTCTGACTTTACATTTCCTTCTTTGAAAATAAATTACTCTATATCCAACGATACTTTCCTTGGTCTGCTTCTACTGCGCCTTCCACTTACAGCTGTACTATATATTTGTTTTTATTAGTCTTCATTAATTTGTTGTACTTGTTCAAACCAAGTGTCAAGACACTTTATTCATTGATTTATTTGTACAATGTGCGGTCGATTTAGACCATTAAAATAGTTTAAACGATTTAAAAAAAAATACAATTCAGATTTTGTATTAATATAAATATATAAATCTAAAATTATTAACAATAAAACATTGACATGAGTCCTACATAAAAAAATATCGAAAGAAGTACAAATATAATATTTTCAACACTAACAATACAAGCATACAACTACAAGTCAGGGCTCAGGAGGCTCAGGGCGGTATTCTTCGCATGGAAGGATTCTTAAAATATAACAATATACCCAAAAAAATCTGTTAAGATAAAATAAAAAACAAAAATACAAAATAAATAACATTTAATACACACAAAATATTTTTTTTCACAAATATTGTAGCCCTTCAGCTTTAAAACATGTGTGGCGTGTTATGAAAAAGTATAATTTACTGATTTCAACTATGAATACACAATTTAAATTTAATGGTGTAAATTATTGTATAATAATATATTCTGTCATGGATTATAAAGATTTTCCATAGTACGTTTATGATATTTAAGATTCAGCGCCAAATTAATGTTGAATTTATCAAACGATTTGCTCACTCTTGCGTTAAAATGTCAGTGTTTCAGCTCTAACCTTCAAAGAAAGAAATTTTGTTTTATAGCATAAATATGAATGTAGTTGATGCTAAAGTTTCCAGTTAGTATTTTACTTTTAAAGTATGTGGAATGAATTTTTTTTATGTATTCGTATTTTACTTATGCATGTATGTCTGCCGTGGGCAAATGGTCAGTATTTAAGCTAGGCAAGCGGGCACCCTAGATTCGATTCCTGGTGAATTCGCTTCCAGATGGGGTTGACACGTAGACCCTTTTAATTCTGAATTTATGTCTTACTATAGTTTATACGAGTATGCTGTTTATCATAAATTCTAGGAACACAAAATATCATATATAAAAACCCTCCCTAACGAAAAGCTGCACTTGATCAAAACTGCAGATCGTCATGAAAGTTCTATCTCCTTACCATCGGAACTTTAGAGCTGTCACGAAAGTGAACTATCTGAAGTGCAACAGCAAGCACACAATAAACCAATACACGCATACGCCTCATCCATTTACTCAATCATACTTGATCGCGAGGTTTGACCTATCTACGCGTGTAAGGATTATCACGAAATTAGTAAACATAATAAGTGAGGGTATTTGAAGCCAAATGCGTGGAATATATAACGTACCGTATTATCCCGACTATAAGGCGAGGTTTTTTTTAAAAGGCGACAAGTAAATAGGGGGTTGCCTTATATTCGAGTCACAAACATAGTGGGAAACAATAAATTCACTACTCGCGATTAGTGAAATGGCAACATTGTAATGAGAGCGTTCAAAAGGCGTCATTGTTTACACATAGCCTACGCGTAGTAATTTATGACAGATTTTGAGGTGTTTTTTTTGTACTGTGCTTCGTTTTGCATCTTTGCTACCTAAAAAAATATTATGACTTAAGGTTATGGTGGTGAGTGCTGCAGAAACAACCAACAAATGTGCGGTTGACAGACAATTTGGTATCACGGAAAATAATGTGAGACGTTGGCGTTTACAAAAACATGACTTGATGAATGCACATTACTCCAGAAAAGCATTCCGGGGGGCCTAAGAAAGGGCAACTTGAATCTATTGACAGGGAGGTAACAGACTACGTCATGGAAATACGCGGAAAGGGGTTCCCCATAACAAGAGAAGCATTGCAGTTGAAAGCTCGCGAAATTGCAAGAAACGAAAATATACCAGAAGATAATTTAAAGCCAGCATAGGTTGGTGCAGGCGAATGATGGTTCGATATGGGTTGAGTTTGCGGCGATGTACAACTTTAGCGCAGAAATTACCAATTCAATTTGAAGAAAAGCTTTTAACATTTCAACGACATGTTACGGATTTAAGAAAAAAACATGAGCATCCATTACATTTAATGGGCAATGCTGATCAAACACCAATATATTTTGATATGCCTACAAATTTAACAGTTCACTACTCAAGAGAGGGGATAAATCAATTTTAATTAAAACTACAGGGAATGAAAAATCAAGAGTAACAGTAATGCTATCTGTATTAGCAGATTGCACAAAACGTCCATCTTATGTTATTCTGAAGAAAAAAAAACATACGAAATAAAAATTGCCAAATTGAATTATTGTGAGAATTCAGGAAAATGGGTGGATGGGTGCAAATCTTGCTGTTGGTTGAATTAAAACAGTTTAGGGAAGACAAGTTAAATTCAGTAAAAAATATAAGTTTGCTGGTACTTGATGCATTCAGAGGTCATCTGTCGGAGCTTGTGAAAAAAGAAATTAGAAAACTCGAAACAGATTTGGTGATCGTTCCTGATGGAATGACTTCGCAACTACAAGTTTTTGGTGTGGTTGTGAATAAGCCGTTTAAAGATAATTTGCAAAAACAGCACTCAAATTAGTTGATGTCCACTGATCATGCCCTTACACCTACTGGAAACATAAAAAAAACATCTGTCACTAATCTGTGTGAGTGGATCCTGCAAGCCTGAAATCAAATTTCCAATGAGACCATCATCAATGGATTTAAAAAATGTTGCATATTCAATAAAATGGACGGTGCTGAAGTTGATATTTTGTGGGAAAATATGATTGAGGATTCTGAAGACGATAATATCACTGAAGATGAGATGAGACTGATGCTGAGGAATGAGGATGCTCCCTATATAGCCACATGTTAATCTGACTGATTTGATTAGCTACTGTGGTTGCACTTTTTAATTTCTTATTTTCATGTTTAAACGTGTATTTTACTATTATCTGGGTACTTTGTTCAAATAAATATTTTTCGTTTAACTTTTGCATTTTATTTTTCATTACATGATAATGGTGAGGGAAATGTTGTTTTTCTCCAAAAAGCAGATAAAAAAATAGGGGTTGCCCTATAGTCGGGCCAATACGGTAATTCATAAATCTATTAATCCGTCTCTCGTTGAGGAATCTCCGTCAACGCCCCTAAAATTTGAAATTCCTCTAAGATTTAGAAACAAGGGGGACGTTGAGGTGTACAAAATTATTAAATAAACGTTATGGTTTAAAGGAGGATATTTTGGCATTTATCAAATATTCCTGTCAGAAAAAAAAACCCAGCTTGAGCGTATAACTTATGTGTAAAATTCGTCAAAGCGTAACTACAAAAATTGTCTATGCAAAATAAAAAATATAGAACGTATGGTTTTCGGTTAAATCTATGAAATTTTATGTACACGTATATAGAAAAAAAAATTAAATAATTTTATTTCATCACTTGTCACTAGCGTATATTCTTTCATATTTAGAAATTCACGGCCGTTATTCAAATGAAAAAAAATCTATCGTGTCCGTGATAATTATAACTACCACTAATGACGATCAACTCAATATTTTGATCGATTTCACCAGCATTCCACAACACGAGAGTTTATTTAAGTACTGAAAATATTAAAAACCATCTTCTACAAGTATTTCGTGAAGGCTTGACTTCAAGAATGAAGCTTGGGTACGTGAATTGTTAGGATGTTTCGATACTCCATGGTTTGACACTTCTTAATCGATCGGGTGTCCGTAAGCAATTCATTACAATGCTAAGAAAATGGATATTTTTTTAAATAAATGGGGATGGGCGATGAAAAGTGGATAATTTATAAAAAATGTCGAGTGGAAGAGGTTATGGGGTAAGCCACCACCACCTTTAATCACCCTGAATGTTAGTCTTCATCCGAAAAAGGTCATGCTATGTATCTGGTGGGATTCGAAGGAAATTATTTACTATGAGCTGCTCCCACACAGCTAAACGATCAATTCAAATAAATGCTGCTCAACTTTGGACTAATTGAAGACATCAATTAACCGGGAGCGTTCAGATTAGTCAATAAGAAAGCCATTATTCTTTACTAGGAGTTACAATAATACCATTCTTACAAAAAAAGGTTACAATAGCTCAACAATAGAGTGCGTCATAAAATTGTCGTAGGTATGATTTTTCGGAAACATGTGTGGGATGTTCGTAAATAATAGTTCTGATTTTAGATATCTGACTTCATTCAATCTTCCTTCTTTTAACAATAAATAAGGCAGTTAGTTGTGTATATTTTTAGTTGGTTGTAAATTTGATATTACCAATCAGAGCTAATATGGTCCTCCATTTTCACTTGAAAAATAGGCCACATTCTTATATAATAAATACATATCGTCTTTTATCAATCAAAGTACAAAAACCATAGAAATCAAATCACTTAAAACAATAAAGAAATAGCAGCTGTTATGTTCACGGCCATTATTCAAGATGAAGAAGATTTTAAGCACTTTTGATTGGTGTATTTATGAGTTTCTGAATGTCATTATTGGTATGGTATTATTTTAATATAATGCGATTATTTTAATATAATAATAATGCGAGGAATTCTATACTCAAAACTTGTTCCAGAACATCTTTATTTTTCCAAAATAACTTGGTTACTTTTACTTTTTGATAAGATCATGTTAACCACACTTTTTTTTGTCAGAGAACATTCTTTGAAAATGTCTGTGTTTTTTAAAAAAAAAAATGAATTCCAAGAATTTTCTAATTAAGTAAAAAATATTTAAAAAATAAAGTTTTTTATTTGTTTTTGTCAATATTAATGAATTATTGGTAATACTCAATTGGTTACATTCTTATAATTATACATTATTATAGGTATTTACAAGTATTACCCCGTAGACAGTAAGAGGATCTTTTGGGCTTAAATAAATAAAAAAAACAATTTGAATTATTGATTTATTGTGTTGTCCTTCACTTTCGTTATATATAGTACAGTCTGGCGGGTTTATTTCGATGTTGCTATGTCTTTTAACCATCAGAAAAGTGTTTAAACAAGTCTTTAGGAAAAGCCAGACAGAAACTTTTTAAAGAAATCTGGGTACCAACGGCCATTGAACCTACAACCACTGTGCCGGAAGACCGGAGTCAAACCAATTACTCAGGTCGTCGCATGGTTATTTCTTTCCTATTTCTGTTCGATGATAAAAATATTTGGGTAAAATCAGTCCTTTTCTTATTACCACTGACAATTTGATTTTTTAATTTAATAATGTTTGACCCTTTTTTTGTTATTTTGATAGTCGTATTGAAAACTTTATCATAAAGAAATTGTCACCATTTTGGATGTATAGGGGAGTCGTCAAGGGCTCTCATGGGAGTCACGATACTCAGTCTTAAGCTACACCACTAGATGTTTGTATGTTTCCATAGATAAACAGAATAATAAGTAAATAATACGTCAAAGCAGACGTCTCAATTTTTTCGCTTTGGAAATTGTTTTTTCATAAAAAAAATGAAATTAAATGGCAAAAAAGTAAATGGAACAGAATAAGAATGAAACTTATGAAAATTCACATATTTTGATCCAGTGATAAATGTTAATAATTTGAATGTTTGAAAGAAGAATATAAATAAAGTTATGAAGCATTAATTCATATTTAGAGGTTCGCAGCCACCCTTTTTAGTTACTTGGTTTCCGCATATTTTGAACAATTTAAATTCAAAACCCATCATCAAAGTTAGACTATTTTCTTAAAACATGAAAATAAGAAATTAAAAAGTGCAACCACAGTAGCTAATCAAATCAGTCAGATTAACATGTGGCTATATAGGGAGCATCCTCATTCCTCAGCATCAGTCTCATCTCATCTTCAGTGATATTATCGTCTTCAGAATCCTCAATCATATTTTCCCACAAAATATCAACTTCAGCACCGTCCATTTTATTGAATATGCAACATTTTTTAAATCCATTGATGATGGTCTCATTGGAAATTTGATTTCAGGCTTGCAGGATCCACTCACACAGATTAGTGACAGATGTTTTTTTTATGTTTCCAGTAGGTGTAAGGGCATGATCAGTGGACATCAACTAATTTGAGTGCTGTTTTTTCAAATTATCTTTAAACGGCTTATTCACAACCACACCAAAAACTTGTAGTTGCGAAGTCATTCCATCAGGAACGATCACCAAATCTGTTTCGAGTTTTCTAATTTCTTTTTTCACAAGCTCCGACAGATGACCTCTGAATGCATCAAGTACCAGCAAACTTATATTTTTTACTGAATTAAACGCATGAAAAAGGACAAAGAAGTACTTACTTGCATTGAGAGGAGAATATTGTAATACTTTGTATATTTCATGAGAGGAAACAAATACGAAATCATCCAAAGTTATATTGCAGGGAAAGATAAAAGGAAAACGAAGTGTAGTAAAAGAAGAAATTCCTGACTGAAGAACCTAAGAGAGTGGTTAAACTGTAGCACGGACACATTGTTCAGAGCAGCTGCAAACAAAATTAAAATAACCATGATGATTGCCAACTTCTAACATGGAGAGGAACGTTAAGAAAAAGAAGAATTTATTTACAACAGAGATTTTATAACCAACATTGATTCTCTTATTGAAGTAAAGCTCTCTATTAAGAGTGTCAACAATTCTCTCAGGCTTCAGGAGGTTTTATTATTTAGATTTCTTTTATTATAATATTAAACAGTAATACATTACAAGGTATAAAATATTCTTATTTGACTTCTTCTTCTTATTTGAATTTTCTCATCGTTAAAAATATGTGATTTTTAAAATATCTTTTTTGTATCAGTAATTTAAATTCCAATATTTTGGCCCTAACATTTTAATAACGGTTTTGGATTAATAAATTATATTCAATAGTCAAATATAAGGAGAGGTTTCTGGTACCCAATGAATATAAACAATGAAGGAGGTTCTAATGAAAATTTATATAAGCAAGACGGTTTTCAAACATAATTGGTCCATTCTTAACCATAATGAAAATTCAAAATGTTCATAATTTTCCGTTATAGAGAACATAAGTGATTATTATATAGTGCAGAAGAAGTATAAAAGTTTTTTTTATATTTGTCATCACCTTATTACGCTTCTATGGGGGATACAACAAGTCCCCATCCAGTGGGTTTAAATTTAAATATTTAAATCTTCTTTATTCACGAAGAGATGAAAAAGGTACTGCTTAAAATGAATCATTCACCAGAGGTGATACACTGAGTGAAAAAAATAGTAGTGACGATGAATCTAAGACCCGAAGTCACGGGAGAAGGAAAATAACTCGCAACGCAGTAAATATTCTAATAAAGTAGTTTTAGATCTAGAGTTTAGATAGCTCAGTATGAAATCTGCCTCGTTATAAATTATTGGTTTTGTTAGTCAATTGTTGGAAAACGTGAAAAACTTTAGCGTTAGAGTGAAGGAGAGAATTCCATCTGCCAGCCTAACTAAATTATATATTGTATTTTGAACATAAATTTATTCCCTCGTAATTTCTGCTGAATAACAGAATGTTAAATTGAGTTCCAGTTATCCTACAATATATTGTAACTGGAATATAAATCATTTAAGTAACATAATAATACAATTAACAACTCTATCATCATTTTATTGTATAAGTTATCAAACTTCAGATTTAAAATAAACTTTTGAATTTGAACTAACTATGTAAATACGTGGTTTTAATATTTTAGGTCATTGCATGAAATATAAATTATAGTCTATGGATCAAAAAATCATATAATTGACGAACTTATTAAGTGACGATTTCCTATACTTTTTAATAATATTCTTAAAATACTCATATACGAGTATTTTTTGCATAAATTAAAAATTTAAACCACTGATTTAACTAATACTTCATCAAAAGTTTAAAAAGCAGCAGTTTTATATCAATTACTGAATATAAAACCTAATTTCAATTACCACGACATTATTTTTTTCTTATAATAATTACTATAAAATTAAATATCGTGTATATTTAGTCGAAGATTTTTTCCAGTTGATAAAGGGTTTATATTTAGGTATTATAATTAAATTTTCGATTGGAATTCATAATTCAAATCAGGGGTGTAACTTTATGGTTGAAATATTTTCAAATCAAGGAGAGAGTCAATTGTTTCCATAGGCTTTGCACTTTGTTTAGACTTAAAATACGACTCATTATAGAACTTTGTAGTCTGCTTCAGCTCTATATACCTTTTCACTGGTCACGTACTTGAGGGAAAACAAAATTAGTTTTTCGTTTGGAAAAATATCATGGCAGTGCTGAAAACCTGACTGTTCTGGAAAAAGGAATGAGAAGATGTAGATGACTTGAATTTGCTTGAATTCACAATAAGTAACATATGTTATAGTTTTGTAAAAAATGTGATGTAAGTTTGAAGAAAGATTATAAAATGCGAGGGCAAAAGTGTGAATTATATCTTTTCAATGCTGTTTCTGTTATCATAACCTATGGAAAGTAAACTTATAAAATAAAATGAAAATTTGCCGAATAATTAAAATTTCATATATATTATATTGTAATATTTCATATATATTAATATTGCATTGTAATATTTCATATGTATTATAATATAATATTTGATTTTATCAACTAAATATCATAATCAGTCGTTGTTAAGGCCAAGGTCCAAATTGTTCAGTCGGAAAGTAGTATTGGGTGCATTTGTCATTCATTACACCACTACTTTCGGGATGTAGTCAGCCTCGGGTCTGAATCCTTTCTCATCGGCAACATACTTGAGGGAGTAGACTTTGCCGTCATCCCCGACGTAGGAGTAGTCTCCCTCCTTGACGAGCACGTAATCCTTGCCGTCGAGTGTTGGCTTGAGGGCTCCGTGCTCGGAGTATACGGTTCCGTCCCCGCTGCGGTACCTCAGGGCGAACTGGCCCACCTCGTCCCGCACCTCTGTTCTCTCCAGTACGGGGATCACCTTCTTCAGCGGGGCTTCGGGAGCAGCAATAGCGCCCACCACCAACATACAGAAAATGAGTGTCTGTAATTTAAAGGAAAATGTATACTTCTACACGCATGTTTTTAAAAATCTTATTGCTATAATATCACACATATACAAGTTATTTGCTGAGACTATTTCCGCGCAAATCCCATTTTTTAATGACTGGTTGCTTTTAGATTAAAAAAGAGAATAACAGTAAGTCAACTCTACATACTACATTTAACGTATAGTGAGAGTTAATTTCACACTATTTTATTTTCTAAATGGTTATTTTAAGACGGATAAACAAAGTGAAAAACTCATTTCTGGAAAAAAAATCAACAATTAAAGTGTAATCTTATAAATACTTTTCTGTTGCCACGTTTGGATAGCTTGATGTTAAACCCTATAGATTGAGGTTTACCCTTATAGATTTTTGCACGGTAGTTACACGTACAACATTAGGGAGATTTTCTACTTTTATGATTTATGCTCCAGGTAGGGGTTTTCTATGCACAAGTCGAAATTGTAAAGCCAAAAGTGCTATTGAAAGAATAAAGGAAATAGGAAATCTTTCATCCTTTCAGCGGAGTCTCTGAATTGATAGATCAATAAATTTCTCTGCAAAGCTGGTAGGGATGATAAATAGACATTTCATTTCTGCTTCGAATGAGACCAGCCACGGAAAGAAAAATCTTTCGTGCAGCAGTTTGAGTTTGAAAATATTCTACGTTGTTTGACTCTGCAATTCAAATATGTCTGGAAAATAAGTTTAAGAAATAATTACTCGTTGTGTGCTATAATTTCGAATAGATAACTACACTTTTCAGGCTAATCGCGTAGTCTGTCCTCAGGAGTCAAATGTTCCTTGTTCGTGCGAGAATCGGAAGGACATATAGTGTTAATACTTTTATTTATTATCTGTCTTGCATAAAATCTAAGAGCAATATTCAAAGTTAAATAGAAGGAAAGCTCTTTCTAAATTAGTTCTATAAAGGCTGTAGGAGAAAAATATATGTTCACGAATATTTATTAAAGGCACGTTTTCTTATCTTAAGTTATAAATGAACATTATTTAAGCTTTGAAAACATTTAGAACATAAAAATTTCATTGTTCGAATTTAGTTTCAAATTTGCTACACAAAGGAGTACCTCATTTTGACTTAAAATTGATATTATAAAACTAGGAATCAAATAATTAATTTAAAATTTTAACTTGAAAATTAACCCGATAATAAAAAAAAATGTATTCTGATCAAGCACTTCGTTTGATTTTTATGAAATACAGTATTTTTAGTAAGGAATAAATCAGAAAGAAAAAAATATCTTACGAATTGCATGTTGATAAGATGTGTAGGATGACTTGTGCCGGTCAACTTGACTGAACAAATAGATATTGTGAACTGGTGGTGTCACATTTTATACTTCAAGTCTTGAAGTCATTAACGATACATATTCGGCAATCAATTACATTGTTCTTACGAGTACAACGTTTCGACGACCTCCGTGGCAGAGTTGACAAGACTACGCATCTGAGGGTCACGGGTTTGATTCTCGTTGAAAACCAATTTATTTAAAAAAAGTTACAAACCTGGTTTTCACTTTAGGCCTCATATTTGTGGTTGGTTGGAAGATATAATTAATTAGCATTAAGCTTGCCAGGTTGTACTGTTCATAATTAAAAGTTGCAATTATTGTATTTAGAAATAAAATGTTGTTTTTTTTTTTTAATAAATGGTAGGTATGTTTTTAATAATAGGTATGCTATTTAATAATAGGTATGCTATTTAATAATAGATATGCTATTTTTGATTTATACCAAACTGCGTTATACTCGTAGGTGACGAGATAGTAAGAGAAAGTAGATGAATCAAAAGGAGTGTGTTTGGTAGACACGTGTGGATAAGTAGACAAGTTATTTAAGACTTATTTGTACGACATACAAATAATCATATGTAGATCTTAAATATTTTTTTATGATACATATAAATTATTTGAAATTACATTTTTCTTCGTCATAAAAACACCCTGGTCTTGTTATCAGAATGCTTGCATTCACTTGGAGTTTACAGTTAATATTCAAAATATGATAAAACCCGAAAAAAAGTCTCAGGCTAGTTTTTAGGTGAAGGAATTTTATTACAATTTTGTTAAGTTTGACTGTAACCCTGCGATGTTGTACTATGATCCTGGTTGAGTAGAAATATATCTAACGGTAAATTCTATTGCACACGACAAATAATAATTGTCCTATTCGTCGAATACTGGTCACCAAAATATGCATATTCCTTTCTTGCATTTATTTTTTTCGTATCTTCCCCCCAAACGATCATCTAAGTATTACTCGAATTCATAGGAAATTTTCATATTTAAGAATTAATATTTTATCATAGTCTGTTGTATCAAAATGCGGAAGAACTAGGAATATTTATTATTTCATATTTTCTAGAAAGTGTAAATGGATGTTTTTTATTTAAAAATATCACACATATTACATTAAATGATTTGTGATTACGCGTAATAATTGTTTCAGTAGCTGTTTAGATAATCTTGTATGCTTTTAGAGTAGATACATAATATGTGTGTTTGTATTGCGTACAAACTTTGTGTTATCTCAAGTTCTTTTCTTTGTTTTCGGCCTCTTTTTTATTATTGTAGTGTTCAAATATTCCAACGACGCCAGTATGTTAACAATTCTATCTTAATTAGATTAAAAGGTTTCATAATTTCCAGAATTTCGTGATCAAGTTCTATAACTTTATGTCTAATGTGTTAAATTGACAGGATTTTTCTTGGAGAATAGTGCCCGTCTGCTAAACGTTATTCTACCTATCTTTCATGTTATATTGTATTACACTTGTATAGTAAAAAATACAATTTGTGGACCTATGTTCTTTAAGTAATGACTTCGGATCAAACAGAATAGATACTAAAAGGTCTGAATTTGAGAAAGAAACACAACCTTTTTTTTTGTTTAGTCGCTATTTTCTAATCACTTCCGAAACTTGCGGGCGGAAGTAGACGTTTTATCAATCTCTTCTTGATGTATTCGCGTTGGACACTACCTTTTTAACATCTGAGCGGAATAACTGCGCAGTTTCTAATCTTCTGTTGAAAATTTTAAATTTGAAATCGCCCAAATTTCTAAACATTGGTTTTGGTACTTTTTAAATGATTCAATATTTTCAATTACAACCGATATTTTAGATTTTTTTCTTTTTTGACATATTCTAAATCTTTACTCTTAGGTAAATTCAATGGTCACTGCTACCAAATTTAGTTAGTTTTTGTGTCTTTAAGTTCCAGCATACTTTATAACATTTCGCTGTAAATTTCAGTTGATACTGCTATCATATAACCGATTTCTTTTTCGGATTTTGTTTTAGAATTTTCCTCCAAATCTGATCAATTTTATGAATCGGAAAAATATATTTAAAAAATGGAAATTAATTTAATTAAGTAAATTTTTATTCAAAATATGATTAAATTTTATAGATTTAAATTTTTTTCTTTCACATTTAAACATATCGCGAAAATAAAAATTCTCAATTTGCTTTCTCAAATAAATTCAATTTATTTCGTCTGTTTTATATTATTCTATCTATTAAAATAAGCAACTTAACCACCATTTTATTTTCGTGGCCGACTGTTAAGAGCTTTCTGTAAATTTTTAAATGTCAGCGATTCCTCCAGCAACAAGCGCAAGAGTCGGAATGTACCCATTAAGTTTCATTTTGTGTTGGAAAATTGACCATTATTTTCTCATTTGAACATTCCGTATTCTTCCACAAGGCGAAGAAAAGAATGACATTTTATACTTGTACAATCATTGAACTGATTTATGTGATTATAAAACTGTGAGTAACATGGCTTAAAATAGGCTGCTACGTAAATGTTAGGAAAAAAAGGTTATTCTTCATAGGGATTTTTTTTGCAAAAATATCCATTCACTATTTATTTTTATTTTTACGGAATCAGATATTCCGTGGCAACATTTGCATAACGGGGGAAAATTTATCTGCCAATAATAATCATAATAGTAGCAAAATGGTGATTTCTGTAGTTTGAGAATCAATTCTCCTCAATTACCCTTTAAATTTAAAAATATAACTTTGATTTTAATTGAATTTGAACTCTAGTTAACATTGAATATCTTTAATGGAATGGTGTAGTTTCAATAGTATTAAAAAGTTCAAGAAAAATAAGAGAGCAAAAGTCTCTTATAAAAAAAAAATAGATACACTATCAAGGCTATTTAAAAGTAAATATAAAAGTAGCAAAACATATTGCGGAGTGTAATGATAGGAAGGTAGCGGCTTCAGCCATTTTATTGGCCTTTATTTACTTTGCCGTATTTGTATATGTATGTAAATATATTTAATGCGTATACAAAAAAGAAAAGATAACACGTTGTTCATACGACCAGCTTATGCCATTGTTTAATATATTCATTTATCTAAATATATTATTTACAATTTATCTTTTGTTGCTGGTAATTTTCCTAAATATTGAGATTTCATTGATTCCCATCACATCAAATTAACATTTTAGCAACTTCATTATAAAGTGCTAAACGAAATTTCTAAGTAGATTATTTGTCCTAGGGCGAATTAACCTGAAAACTGTTTTCGACACTAATTATCTTGATTACCTACCCAGTATAACAAACAACCCAGGGACGGCAGGTGATTCCATAATTAGGCACTCTTCTCTGAATAGTAACATTTTTAAGCGAGCCTTTTAAATTGCTGATTATTAACCGAAATTTTGTTTTAAAAGACTATACGCATTTGTAATTTGTTTAATCAAACACTGTTTATTCCACTTTTAGTAAAAGTATAACCCTACCGGTTTTAAGGATTTCACCTCATCATCAGGGGAGCAAAGACAATACTGAATTCTGTTTGAACTGGTACCAACATACACTCTTCTAACGGTAAATAAATCTTTTTTGTGCTTTGCTGATGATGAAGTGAAATTATTGAAACCGGTAGGTTTATACCGTTTCAAAAAATGGAATAAACAGTGTTTGATAAAACAAATTACAATGTCTTGAAACCTCCACAATGTTAATGCCTTAACAATAAACAATATACTCGTACTACACAGATTACTATAAATATTATACTTTTGTGTAATTTTCTGTCCATAAAAATAAAACAAAACAATAAAATAAAACAACAAAAGAACTTCTATGGTATGGTACGCTTCATAATATATGGATTGATAATCAAGACATATTAAAGAGCGTGGATAGGAGACTACATTGTCTTCAGCCTCAGTAATCCTTTGGGTTAAGAAACACGGGAGTAGGCACGAAACTCGCGGTTTGTTATTGCATATAATATTTACACTATCTCTAATGAAGAATCTACTCGTTAACTTACTTGGCGCGTGCGGGTGTCGTTATCTGAAAAATAGTTTGAGTTAAATGGTTATTCTAAGAATCCTGACTTATACCCTAGTCTAGATTCATATGAGTATATTAATTAGGATATAAATCTTATCTGGTGTAAGTCTTGTTCAACAATTTCACAAACAGATACTTGGCCCGGCCGAAATAAGAATGAACTGCGTCTTCAAAACACTTTCGAGATACCTAAACATATATTTTAGAAATAGTAATGTTAAATAATTTGCAAACAAAAATTAAAAAAATGAAAGGAAACACTATCACGTATTTTTATGAGGATTATACGAACTCAAAAGCGCAAAAAAACATTGTTTTAGCGCTTTACTTTAGCGATTCATTAAATATTATTTTGTATTCTTTAAGGTTTATGTTTCGTATATATGTCTCATGGGTTTGGAATCTTTGATACGGTTGTCCTCGAATTATATGAAGGTAATTCTGCAATAGCGCGAACAATAAAAAGTGATGAAGTCTCAATTCATACCCAAATTGATGCAAAGACATGAATATTAGTAAGAGATTTTGGTCAAAATATAAAACAGTTCTACAAATACTAAAATTTGAATAACTAGACTGTATACTAAACCATCTTCAAACTGTGATAAAATATAACTAAAGCTTTTGAAAAGTAAAATAGGCTTGTTAGTTACTTAAATTTAAGTTTTTGCTGAATTTTTCCACATTTTTTTCAAATCTCTCGTTCTAAAAAGGTTACCAGTGTCAAAACCATTGTAATAAATACATTTGTAGCCTAATTGACACGACACTTGTTTTCCACCTAGGGTTTCAGGCATCCGAAAAGAAGTATCCCAATCTGGTTAAAGAGTTCTTCAGGTAACAGTAACCACACGCACTAGACTTATGCAAGTGTTGTGATCTCTTCATGTGCCGGATAGTATTTCCAATACGCTTGATGACGAAATGCGAGTTCCGTGCTTACTCCAATGGTTGCTCCACAATATTGTCTCACAGCCACACTCAATATGTCCGACTATTTAGTTTGGGTGTATTGAAGGGTTGTAGTAGTATTGATTGTATTATACCTTTGATGTAAAATGTACAACTTGGCGGGTTTATTACCATATGGTAAATATAGAAAGATATTAATAAAAAAAAACAGAATGGAACCCTTTTGAGAAAAATATAGGTACCAACGGAAATTAAACTTCTAAGCTGGAAGACATGCATCCTACCAACTATGCCTCAAAGATCGTCTACTTTACGGTACAATGGTACCATACGAATAACAAAATAAATTAATAAATATTTTGAAATGATTTATGTTTTATGAAGGCAGACATTGTTTCAACAGTGTTATTTAAGTTGTTAATGGTATAAAATGTAAGTGTAAGTTACAATTTCACTAAATACACTTTTACTTTTTATCATTCAATTTAATAAATAAACAGCATTTAAAAAGATTCAAATCAATTTGATTTTATTATTTCATTTTTCCCGCTAAACCATTGAAGTACTATATTTGTTACTCTCTGTGGAAAATTGGAGGCTTAAATTGGTTAATGGGTTTACTTTAAAATGTTTATTTGCAAAATTGATAAAAAGCGAAATGTACGAGTATTTATTGAAAATGGACAAGTACCAGTAATATAATACATTATATTAAATTTTCTGTAAAAACCTACCAACCTATTTAGCGCTGCTAATATATGATTTCCTTCTCATTCATCAAAAAGTGAATCTGCTCAAATTAAGGCTTTCGTTTCTTTATTTTTTTACTTTCAAATATAATAGTTTTATTGTTTACAACATATACACCTCTGTATATTTCCCGGATTTGTGAAAAGAAAAAAGTACTCATAAAAAATTCATAAATATTTTAAGAATTTTAGAAGTCTACGATATACTTAAAATGTACCATTACGATATAGTTAAAATGTTGTCGATATTTGTTGAGATTAAACCTTTACTAATAGCTAATACTCAGTGTCAGAAATTTGATCTTTCAGATAACAATGGTAAATTGCTTTTATATCTCTTCGTGTAATCTCTTAAGCTCGATCATTCTAACAGACGTGGAACGTCATTATAGATGTATCATTTTGTGACTGGTATTATTTATTTGATGAAATTTAGTATGTATATTTGATTATATATGATATATACTCGTATAGGTAAACCAAGGAACAAAAAAAAATATAAAAAAATCCCTTCCAGCGGATTATACATTCCTCCCATGAATAATGATTTGGTATTTTTTTCAGAGTAATTATAAAATAATTATCATCGTGATAATCAAATTATGTGATATGCGCCTCGCCTTTTTTTGTTCCTTTTCAAGGCAATCGATTAATTAAAAACTCAACAAAAAAGAATTCCTGCATCTGGCATGAAACTACGAGTAGGTGATTATATTGATTTTCATTTGGTGTGATGAATCCAGGAAAAAAGTAGTTTTTCCCTTTAATTTCACGTTTATTGGATACTTAACGTTTGTACATAAAATGTATAGCATTAAATCTATTGTTACATTTAAAAAATATTTATGAAGAAATAAAAAATTGAATTTTTTTTGTGGTTTAAAAGATTTAAAACCATTTTTTACTTATTTAAGTTTTGATTGGTGAAATACGAAGTAAAAAGATTCAACTTAGCATCAAACGCTGATTTTTAAGAAGTTTTCTTTTAACCCACGAGAATTCCTTCTTTAATATTACGTCCTAGCTTTGGAAACACAATTTTAAAATTATCGAAGCCTAGGCCTCCCTTATGAAGAGCTTTTACTCAATTCTTCATTCAACTTTGTTTGATATGCACAGGATGAGAAATTATTTTGTGTGGGTAAACAAGCAGAGATTTTTTATTTTTATTCTCACCGGGAATAAAACTTCTTTTCTAGGTATTTTTTACGCAGTGTGCAGCTTCACTCTTTTTATCCATGCTATTCCACAAACATGAACAATAACAAAATTTAGTGACTCTACCCTGTAAAACTACAAGAAATGCAAATACTTGAGGATCGCACCATAACTGCTATATATTATCTGTGTAATCAGTACTTTTCAGTAGGACTGTCATGTCAGACTCACGAAAGGCTCATTTTTATCCACTGCATACTGCATATGATACACTGACGAGCCCCGAGTTTATCCACTGCATACTGCATATGATACACTGACGAGCCCCGAGTTTATCCACTGCATACTGCATATGATACACTGACGAGCCCCGAGTTTATCCACTGCATATGATACACTGACGAGCCCCGAGTTTTATGCATATTCCAGTTGTTCTAAACCTCGATTACTGAGGTCAAAGACAATTTTGTCTTCAAGTTATTTCCATCAATATGTCCAAATCACCAATTTGTATATGTTGAAGGGTACCATAAGAAATTAGAAAAAAAACTATTTGAGTCATGCGCATAAAAACCAATAAAAATGAACAAAAATGTTCAATAAGATACGGTTGAAAAAAAATTGAACCACAGTTATATACAATATAATTACAATATAAAAGAATTTAAAACATATTTATCTAGATCTAATCCGATAAGCAACCTAAACACTAGTTATCGTTCCATAACATCTAATGATGTTTAAGGTGGACAAGTCTATCGCATTTCTGGGTTTGCGTCTTGCATTTATATTCTTCGTGCATTCAAGCATTTATAAATAGGCGAGTATTTGTCAAGGTTTATAATTAATATTAAAACTATTTTAAATAATCAAACACATGGTAAAACGTATGTCTTCCGACCCGGGGTATGTGGACTCGATTACTTTTAATAAAATGTTCTAGTTCGGCTTATATAATATTTAAGACCTCTTCAAATATTTGTGGTTGGTAGTAAGAGTTTGCTCCATGGCAATATGTCCACCAGGTTGTACTGTTAACCCCGAAAAGTCTAATACAAAACAATACGTTTAATCAACTAAAATAAATAGATCTATATGTATTAAACATACTTTTTATTGAATACTTCAAATTACAGTTTTGTAAATAATATTGTCGACATCATGCCTTTGACGAGTCTTCCGATTCTTTGGGCATATCCCTCGTGGCCAAGGAGACAGTTAGAGGTTTGTGGTTACTGGAGACTTGGAAAGACGACGCACAAGAAGGAAGAGTCCCAATGCGTTGAACTGACCAAATGAGGGACGCAACTGGACTTCCCTTAACAACCGCCCTTCAATCCGCAGAGTGCAGGGATGGATGGAGAGGAGTCATCGGAGACTATCATGGGAGTCACGATACTCAGTCATCAGCTATACGACAGGATGATGAAATCGTCTTGAAGATTATTAACTTTGAAATGTATGTACTGCTTTCAGTTAAAAGTACGTTCACATTTTATGATTCAAATAATAATACTTTTCGTAAAGTTTCAGGCAGAAACATTGTATTATTTTAAGTTTAAATAATGAACTCGTATAACAGAACAAATTAAAAATGTTTTTCAAAGATATGTGAGGATAATTTATATTAAAATTCCTTTATTTTCAAGAAAACAAATTATTCCAAAACAATTTTAAACCTTTTCTTTGTTAAGTTCTTTGTTTGTGTTTATTAAATACGTTTTTTTTTTTTTTTTAATAAATTATCGTGAATGGATTGGTATTAAAAAACGCCATGGCGTTTTATTAGCTTTTTCCATATTTAAATTTTTTTTATAAATTTTTGTTTCACTTAGTCATCGCATTTGTTTGTTAAAAGGCTGAGAAAGCAATTGCCTCGAGCATTTTAAATTTTTTAACAAATATAAAAATTCTCGTTTATCTCAATTCTTATATGATTAGACAAATTCAACAATTTAAAATAAACAAAAAACTAATGGAAGACATGGACTAATAAAATAACTCGGACTATTAGAATTTTTATTTCCACATTTCATCATATATTTTTTTGCTTGTTAAGTTCTTGTAGTATGTTTTTTTCCCCAGTTGGCTAGAAGTCTATCTTTCGATCTGGTGGTTGCGAGTTCGATTCGGGCTAGAAACCAGATTTAAAATATAAAGGATCGAGTCTGGTTTTCTCTTAAGGCATCTCTTATTTTTTTTGTGATTGGTTGGAAAAGATTGCCAAGTTCATCAGGTTGTACTATATAAAGTGAAAATATAGAACAATATTACGCCCTTAAAAGTATAACATTGAGTATTAATAAACTTGTACACCGATACAAGGAATTAAAAAAAACACCCGAAGTATAAAACCAACCTTATTTAGCAGAATATGGCCAATATCATTAAAACCTACATACATATATACTAGCAAGCCGTCTCTCTGTCGGGGTAGGCAGATATGAGAGAACGTCAGAGTTTCCTATCGCGACACACATTTTTCGCTTCTTCTACATCCATATAGGAGCTTTCTAATACATCTACCACGATTTATCTGATTTTACATTTCGTTCTTTCATAACATCATACGCTTGATCCATAGATTATTTTATCTTCATCTACCACGCCTTCCACTTACCTTTGCACGATGTATTTGTTTTGTTAGTTTTTCTTCATTAATTTGTAAAACATGACTAAACCAACTTAAAATACTTTTCACATTTTACTTACCACATCAGCGATAAGTTTATTTTCACCCGTAATCCCTTCATTCCGTATTCTGTCATATATATATTATCTCCCCATAAATTATTCAGAATACTCGAGTTTATAATAATAATAATAGGATTATTTATATATCTCCGTTTAGAGAGCTGATTCTCTTGAATACAGTTTTCCAATATTTATTTGGCTACTTGACCCTTTCCCAGTTCCAAGTTTCACTTTAAACTTTATATCCATGTTATATTTAAATCATTGGAGATTCGTTTGAGTTATTCAAATAATCTAAAAACATATATTTTGAATTGATTTTAATTATACTGACATAACATTCACGCTTTGTATAATATTATAGAAAATAAATAATAAAATCTGATATGCAGAATAAAGTAGGTTATGAGTTAATTTGGTATCATATGTCTACTACGTACTTATTGTTACCTAATTTTTAGACTATTTTAACTTTTTTATAACACCAATGTTTTGGTTCTTATCGCTGAAGTCTCAAAGGCTACGGGAATATCACAAAGTTCCATACAATTGGTTGTATATTCCAATAAAAACCAATTTTACGAGAATAAATATTTTTTTTCCGGTGGCGAAACAAAACTGAGGGAGGTTGTAAAATCAATGGGATTCAAGTGGCAGAAAACCAAAGACAATTTAAAAATACTTCAAGAAAAAGTTGACATTGTGTTTAAAAGAATTGCGTATTTAAGATTTATAAAGAAATACAGAGAATAAGGAAGGCTGATTGTCCACAGCATACAAGCCACGTATCTTCAAGAAGAGGGAGCGATAATTCCAATGAAGGACATCGGAAGCCCATATCTAAAGGATCTCGCTTCATTATTGTCCACGCAGGGGATGAAAGCGGATTTTTACCAAATTGTCTTCTCATTTATAAGTCACACCAAACGATCGGGGATTATCATAACGATATGAATTTCGATAATTATAGAAAGTGGCTAACGGAAAAATTAATACCAAATTTAGATCCTCGGTCCGTTGAAGTTATGGACAATGCATCATATCACAACAAAGTAATTAATCCTGCGCCAAAAACAAATACTTAAAAAGCCGATATGATGCAATGGCTTAGTCGAAAAAATATACTTTTATCCAACGATATGCTGAAACCCGAGTTGTAAAAATTAATAACGTGTCATAAAAACAATTTTAAGGAATTTGCAATCGACAGACTGTTTTAAGAACATAATCACAATGTGTTGCGCCTTCCGCCGTATCACCCTGATCTCAACCCGATCGAGAAAATTTGGGACTCTGTCGAAGGGTACGTTGGTTCTAGAAATGTACAGTTTACATTGACTACAGTGGATTAATTAGTAATATAAAAAAATCTTTGATAAACTCTGAAGAGTGGAGCAGAATATGTAGCCACGTGAATGACATAGAGTCGGGATATTGGGAAAGAGAAATCATGTTTGACCATATACCATAATTTCATAATAAGTTTAAGTGAAGCAAGTGATAGTGATTTATCATCAGACCGTGAATAATTTTATTTGTAAAATAAAATGAGACTGTTTCTTTTCTATATTTTTTATGTATAATAAAGTAAGTTCTTTTTGTATTTTTATGTTGTATTGTTATGTTTAATAAAATTTCTATACTGTTTTTCTTAACCAATACGTTTCTAAAAAAACAAATAAACATTTCTATATCTTTAAAATTTTTCATTGTGTATTTGTGAATAAAATATAAGGCTTGTTAGAAATGAATAAATCTTCTTGTTTCTTTGAAACATTCTTTTTCTGTATCAATAAGCAAATATTTGTTCAAAACAAAAAATCCACTTCTGTATTTAAAAAAAAAAAATACATAAATTAACTAAATAATCTGAATATATAATCAATAAAAAGTCATGGTCACCCTTCTACACTATTCTTTTATTATGGCGCGTAGACTCTACCATATTTGATACTGCTTGCGAAACATGTTTTACTCCTCATTGTATTAAAATACTGATATTCATAAAGAAGGTGAGCAAAAGTGTTTTATAGCAGACGTTGATAAAAAAAATAAAACAAATCATGACGTAAAAAATGAAATGGTTGTAAGAGTTCCCAGCGGTATTTAAACAAAACCCAAATTTAGTAGACATACCTACAAGTTTGAATATATACGAGTAGGTACATAATATTTTACACCAGATCTTTCAGATCATATTGATAATAGATACAGCAAATATAGACATATAATAATTTTTAAGCAACGATTCTTTAATTTTGAACAGACAGACGGTGTTAAATGTAACGTTCGGAATTCGAATTTAATTTGGAATTGAGATATGATTCCTGGAAGTTATAACTCTGAATTAAAAGCATTCGTCTAGTGAATTTATTCAACGATGCCCAGAATCCTTAGCAAGATCTGAGTAAGAAATGAAGACAAACAGATGTCTAAAACCTTTAAAACTTTACAAACCCTTTCATCATGATCGTTTTGGGGTAGGGAGAGAGATTTTACTTCCCACCCTTTCCATTTAACGGATACTGTCTCGTCGAAATCAACGAATCTAGTCACAGTGCTGTTTCTGATGCTTTTCAATTTTCCCTTTGTTGAAACTTCTCCAACTATACATATATTTCCATTAATTACCATTCCTTGCAAATGCTCAAAGTTGAACTCTTTTAAATATACGAGTACATCACGCATTCATTCTTTTTTTAAACAATTCATTTGGATTTTCATTTAATTAATTAACGAGAGTTTTTATTTAATAAAAACAAAAAACACTGAAATTGTTAATTTTTTTATACAATCAATACAATATATTAAGATCTTTTAGAAATGTGTTTTTAACCTTAATACACGAGTATTTCTATCCATAGATGATATAATTTTGACTCAAATTTTCCTGGTATAAACAAACAAAACTTTTCAAATCATAATGTCATAAATAAAATTGTATTATATTAAAAACATTTGGGATCATAGAAAATGTGATTATTTTCCCCCTAGGTTTAACCAGTGAAACGCAATGTTCTAAAAAATTAAACGAGAGCGAAAAAGTTGCAAATGGATGCCATGTTATACTGAAACATTATGCAAATTAAAGTGCATATGACGTTAGCAAGATGATAACGTGTGTTTAATTTTTATTCCTCAACGAAGGCTGCACCAAAAATAATTCAAAACAAAAAAACCTTCTTTATGAATACTCAATGAATTATGAACATAGCCTTATTTTTTAAATATAAACAATGAATATAACGAGAAAATGCTTGAATGAAAAATATAAGAAAGCGCTTTTCCATGAAAAATTCCATTGAAGATTTTTTAAAAGAAATTTCATAAATTAATACTTTTATACGTCTGCAACACGCTCAATATGCTTCGAGGGACTTAACTTACGAATAAAAGTGGCGTAAAAGAAACGAGATGAAAGTCAATTCAAGTTCTGAATATAAAACCGGCCTTGAGGCAACTAAAAATCAAGTGAGATAATACCCGCCCACGTAGCAATCGTCATCGCTTGTAATTTTTTTCTAGCTATGATATTTTATCACTGGAACTATTCATCTTACCTTTTTTTATTTAAGTAGCTGAAAAATCTATCAAAGGATGTGTGAAAACAGAAACTAAATCCTTGCGTATTGTCAAACTTACACAGGTAACGATCTGGAATAAAAATATTTAAATGTACGAGTAGCATATTTTATTATATACAACATTTTTGGGTGAAAATATAATCAAATTCTTTCAGTTATTTTATTGGGCTATTTTTAGTTTTTAAGTCAGATCGTTTGCGAGCTTTTGAGAAAGAAACATATTATTTTTTATGCAGGTATTTCAGTCATGCCTTATATTAAATTCATATGACTGTCGGTGGAACAGGATGACGTTTACATTAAAGTTTTGAAGATTACTTTCCTTTCCTGTCTGTGGTTGATTTTTGTTTTTATAGAGGCATCATCTGTCTTCTCACTGAATAATGTTATTGTTAAAACAAAAATAAGTTATCTAACAATCATTTTCAATTATTTTTCCATCCCATACTACAACATTATTTCTTTTACTAAACAAACAAATATTTAGATTTGGGATGACTACATATTAGTGAGGTAGATATACACCACCTTTATTCAAAGGCTGTTCTTGAAATTCGATAATTAAATGGGTGCCGCTAATAAGGTGTTAACTAACATTTTTTTTAAATCCAGTTTTTATGAAATAACGTGCTACGTGGTTACGTCCTTCGTCCCCTCTATAAAAATATTCTCTATCTCTTTAGTTTCTACTGATAAGCCAACATTGTCATTGGATTTTTGCGCGCGCTCAGTAGAATAACGTGGTTTCAAGTATCAACATGTCTGGAGAGGCGCCCATCGTTCACTCTGCTAGTGTAGAAAATAATCTTAATTACGGTAAAAAACGACAAGCAAGGGCTGCAGAATTGTCAGATAATAAACGGAAGAAACTGAGAAACAGCGGACAATCCTATATAAGCAAAAAAGGCAAAGAAGTAACAAGTAAAAGAAGATGAGAAGAGGTTAGTGGAATAACGTGGCAACTAACGTACATGATTAATTTTTCATGTAAAAGTTGTAACAACATAATTTGTTTGTTTTATATAAGACTTGTGGAATAACGCTGTAACTGCATTCGCGGACCACGTTATTCCACATGTTCATTGTGTTTTTCATGTTTTTTTTGTTGTTTTGAATATAGTTTGGTTTAATTTTTAAATAAAGTGTGTGTATGAAAATACATCTTTTGATTTAAAAAAAACTATTAAAATATCAACACTGAATAAAAAATGTGTTTTTCTTGAATACTGGTAAATACAAGTTTTGTTAGTTACCACCTTATTCGCGGCACCTATTCAATTGTTGTTGTCATTTTATAAATAACAATTTATGTCATGAAAATATAATCCTTATTGCCAGGTTTATATTTTTCTCCCATTACGGAGAAAAAATGTTAAAAATCCTTGCCCATCGCACCAAAGAACTTCTTCTTGCTCTCATAATAATACCACCCAGTGAGGAGATACAGACGATGCCTTTTTAAAAACAAAACCCAACAATCCAGTACCAAAAAAAATCTTAAAACTCCTATGAAAACGTCAATCCACCCCTCCAATAGGCACATCACCACTTTATCAAAAAGCATTAATTGTAATAGCAAAGGCCAATTTCAACAATTACAGCAAATCAATTTTAATAGGTTGTGTAAACTTGTTTACTTTGACAGCGTAATGTATTTGAGAATTCGAACAATGTTTCTGCATACATGTTTTGAGTTTCATTTACACTTCGCGGTCACAGAATGTTTTGTTTCATCTTAATGTATGAGGTGGCATCTTTGAAGGTGTTGATTCATTTAAGAATCGTGTCCAAATTGGATAGTTTTGCTTATCCTCATCGTTTGCATCGTCATTGTCAACACTCTTTACGTTTTGCAATAATATCTGCATATACATATAACATATGTTTTGTTTAATTTTTCCTTCACAGTCACAGTATGTTTCGTTTAATTCTCGACTTAACATCACTAGGCAAATTATGTAAAATATTATTTTCAATCTATGGATTTTTCAAGTATTTTTCCACATAAATTTACTATATGAGTATCGATATTGTTATTTGACTTTATTTACTTCTTGGAAATCTACGGAAATTTCGATTATTGCTCAAACAAAAAAGATATGAAACAGATGCTCAGAAATAAATGCGTGATTCGTAGTCTCTTTGTGATAATGACATTGAAACCAAATGTTTAGTCTGGTTTACCAATGACCTAGGAAAACATATTTTTTCTAGTTATCTTTATTTGTTACGTTAGAACATACCATATGGGGTTTTATTAAATATTTTGAATATTCTTTCCTAATCTCGTGCTTTTTTCTGTAACAAACGGTAGTATTTATTACTATGTGAATGAATTTATATTTTAAATTAAGTATATATCAGTAAGTATTTTGAAAATAAAAATAGTTTACTCATATTACGCACTAGTAAAATAAAAATAAAAATATCTAATTATTAAAATTTTCATGAGTTAGCTTTTTTATATAAGTATTCACCAAAATATTATAAAGCTAACAGCTTTATTGAAAAATTGTCAATATTCTCTGATCATTAAAAAAAATATTTGACACAATCCTTCTTGAATTGCTATAAAAATGTTTTTAACTAAAAACAGTCTTTATAATTTGTTTGATAAACAAATATTAAATTGATGACTTGATAAAAATTTAAACAATGTACTCATATGGTAATTACTAAATATTTAGGCCGCATTATATAATCTAATATGAAAAACGATGAAGATATTCATAGACAGCGATGCTCGTAATGTTTTAGAGCAAATACTTGTATGATTGGAAGACGTTTAAGAGGATGCGGTGATTAAATAAAGACGCAAGTATTTCAGTAATACGAGTATTGTATGATATTGCACTTAGGTGAGCTTTGGATAAAGGTTCAAAAGAACCCAAAGAAAAGTATAATAATGCAAATCAAATCACAGTAGCACTGCCTAGATATTTAATTAAGTACTTCAGACATGTCGGCCCAAGGTCGTTTGCCAGATTTTGATGAACTCCTGAAGCAACGCATAAATAAAATATGTGGTCAGTTTGTATTATATATAAGCTTATAACGCTAACTGATAATCTTATTGATTAGAGTTTCAGCGAGACAACAATGTATGGTACAATACATAACATATATGCTGCATCACTGAATAAAATAGTAAGCAGCTGAATAAATGTTTGTCACAAGAAGTGAACAGTCCGTACTTATTTGTTTTTAATTTTTTTTTTTCATAAAGCAGTTTATAATACATACATTCGCTAAAAACTATACCGATGTACACATTTATTAATTAAGAGCTAAATATATAATCTAATTTTTATATTTCAACTATAAGCTAACTTAATTTCATTTTCCTATCTGTAATTTTTTATTTTTATAATTTTTAATATTTAATTTCTTAGAAATAGTTAACACCAACATCCTAATTTATAACTAGATAATAATTCTTATAACTATTTTTTTTTGTTTATTTACTTTTTCACACACACACATGTTCACTGTTTCAGGCTGGCTACTTGCATTTCATCACTGTAGCACATACGCTGGAATAAGATATATCTTATAAAATGATGACATGAAATACAAGGAGGGTAAACTGTTTTCAAATTTTAATTCGAAATGTGAGTGTTTTAAAGTCGCACACATTGTTTTAAAACTTATTTTTGCCAAGTGAACCTGTCACAAAATAGGTTTTGCGATAATACGCAATGGTGTGGTTGCGCTCGAAAAGTTGACCGTGACGTGAATAGTAATAAGACCGGCGCGATTCATCGCGCAGCTTTTTCAAGGGTCCACAGTGACAACATGTCGCAATGCCGTAACTTTTTTGCGACGGAGGGGAGAAAAGTCTAAAAAAAGCCAGTATAAAATTAATTTAATAGCATATTTTATCCCAAAGAGGTGTAACTGAAAAGATGACGTTAAGAACTCGCAAGTTATTTATATTTCTTTATTACAAAACGTTTTAATTATAATACTAGACGTACTTTAAAACGAAGAACTAGAAGTAAATCGACAAAATAACAAATTCGGAGTTCTTATCCGATGGAAGTGAAACAGTGTGATTTCCAAATAAGAAATATTTTGCACAGAAATCCTGCGTGTTACCCTTAGTGTCCTAACCCTAAGGAATGTTGCTAATGTTAATCTAACGATGTCCAGACTTAAAAATCTAATTTGTTTCGTCCCAAAACTCCATAAATATTCCACGAACGAAGAAACGATTCTTATTGTCGATATGCGCGAAAAACTCAAACGCTCTTCAACAGAGGAAGATCTTCGCAATTGCCATATAGTTATTTGGTTTTCATAGCATGTTTTATCGGTCTTGTGAGTAGTGAAATGGACATCATCAATCTTCGCAGCTACATACCCCTTCATAAAATTACCAGCGGTACGCCACTGACTCTTCAGATATAATGGCGCAAACATCCTAAGAATAAAGAGTACTTCCGCCGATAAAAAATGACTTAACTTTGCCCTCCATTTGAGCGGTTTTCGAAAGTTTATCAATTTGTTCCAAATCGATAACTCAAAGTTTTTAGGATTCTTCCGTCAAAGTTTTCAGAAAGTTTTTTATAATCTGTACTTCAAACCGATGTTTACGAACTAAAGACTGAAATATTAACATATTTCTGTTTTTTTTTATATTTGATCAGCAGTGGCATAAGAACTAGCTGATCAGTTCAGATTGACAGTGCCTAAAGGGCAAAAAGGTCAGTGAAAGGAGTTGAACCTCTTAGAAGTTTGACCGCTTGGGCTGTCCAGGCAATGACTGAAGAACGATAAGATAATAGCTTTCTTGAGGCTAAAGATCTAAGGAAATTGGAAACAAAGTTCGCAAGATCACGAGGAATAGAATTGCACCATCACGATGACTCTAATAACTCAGAAGTTTATAACTATCAGGGGTATTATAATACAATATATTATTGTCACTACATTAAGTTTTGTCATATTTTTACCCTTTAAATGTCATAAAATATTTTTTCCTTCAATAATGTTCAAATTAAGCTAACATAAAAAAAAAACGGTGGCAATAAACCTTTAACTAAATATAAGTTTTCGCTTACAGATTAGAAAAATAAGTTTTTTTTTACTATAAAACGATTTATCACAGTTTAGGCTTTGCATGAAAACATTTTTGCTGTTTTTTTTTCAAAATCTGCTTTAAGAATATTACCAAATGTTATCAGGAAGGACAAAAAACTATTTTAGTTTAAGAAAAAAAAAACTGGGTTGATGTTGAAAGTAGTTTCGTATTTATCGTATATAATATATCCGAAATATTATGTCGTTAGGAAAAATAATTTCTTGCTCACTTCATTCCATACGTCATCAATGTATATTATTATGAAAGGTTATAAGTAAAGCGTATGTTTTCTGCAATTTTTTACCGAAATTGCTACAGCGTTATTTTGAAGATTGAATAATATAAGTGGTTTATTCGGTGTTTGATATTTTTTGACTACCGCAAAGGAAATAATGTAACATGAACCAAAAAAATATATGAACGTGTATAATGACGATGCAGTAAGCAAGCGCATGTGTGAAATGCGGGTTAAAAAATCACAATGGTGATACGACACTTGAATATGGTTTTCGATCTGGAAGGTCGATTACCACGGTTGACTAAAAATCAAGACATTGGTCGAAAATAACCACTGTTCTTCGAAATGAGTGATCGCTGAGATACTGAAAATATCCAAAACCACCTTCTACGAGCATTTGGTTAAACAAGGTTACGTGAGTTACTACGACGTTTTGGGGCCACACGGTTTGAGTGAAAATACATAATATATAGGGTCTCCGTAAGTAAAAACGCAGCAAAAACGAAATATTTTCAAACGAATAGTGGCGGGTGACAAATATTGGATCGTTTATAACATTGTCGAGGGAAATAGATCGCGGGTCAAGCCGCCAAAGCAAAAACGCCATGTGGTGTATCTGGTGAAATAAGAAGGAAATCGTCTACTAAGAGCTGCTCCAATCCAATCAATTCAAAGAAATATAACTCGCAATTTGACTAATTGAAGGCAGAAATCGATCATAAGTATTCAAAATAAATCAATAGGAAAGGTATCGTATTTTATCAGGGTGTCCGACCTCACGTATTTTTGTAGATCTGGCAAAAAATTGATAAAGCTGGCCTGGTATGTTCAACCCTACCAGCCGAATTCACAAGATCTCCTTTTAAACATAACTTATTCTGGTCCCTACAGAAATCTATCAAAGGAAAGCACTTTACTTTCCGGAGAAATTAAAAAAGTGCTAATATCGTGAATTGAATTAATTAACAGTATATTTTTATTTGTGTTACATAGATAAATACATTTTTTTCATCAAGCCACTTTTCTGTCGAGTAAGGAGAGGACAAATTCTAAAAAAATCCAATAATGTCAGGCTTTTTACCTCTTCCATAATTAAATGACTTGTTTCATTCGGTTTCTACTTATTTTTCCTCTACCCTTTTTGAAATTACATTTACTAGATCCAATTATATTTTTTTCGGTCTTATTTTCCCAGGAATCCTATTCACGTTACCATCATACTATACAGTTGTTAAATATGACCAAACTACTTCAGTTTGCTCTTTTTCATTCTAATTTATACACAGATACTTTAAATGTCTAAATTCACATTAATCTTTAGACATCACCATACATGCTTCTCAACTCATGCATTTCCGTTCTATTTACTAAGATCTTTTATTTTTCACGCCCACGCTAAACTTTTTACGTTAAAAATGGCACAAATTTGCAGGTTTGTACAATATTTATGTCAGAAATCGACATTTTGGTTCGAGTATCCATATGTCTATAAAAACCTCGTTATACATTGTTTCTCATTGTAACTCTTTATTTATTATATTTTTCTACAGTAGACTTCTTACCTATATAACATATCATATTATCGTTTCATTTTTTTAAACATATCAAATTAAACCTCCGTGGCTTAGTTGGAAAGACACCTGTCTTCTGAATTGATTTTCGTTGGAACCCTGATTAAAATAAACATGATGGCTTTCATTTAAGGCTTTAGAAACTATATACTTCGGGTTGATCGGAAGAAATAACTACACGGAAATAATCCCACAAGGTTTTACTGTATACAAAGAAAGTGTTATACATGCCGCTCAGCCGCTGTTATAGCTGCCGGACGTGATTTGTTTCATAATTGTGGGTTCAAGACCCGAGTTAGAGCGTTCTCAAGGAGAGCTTACTTTCTAAACGGCGCTACATAAAATTGTCTTTTGAAGTCGATTGAATTTCAATAAAAAATATTCTGAAATATATTTCTTTACATTTATTATACAAATCATTTGCTGAAATTCATCTTCATTCTGACATAACCCTTTCTTTAACATTTTCTTCGACATTTATTTTTTATCTATATATTTTTTGTAGTTTTTTGACTAACAAGTTATACAGAGTGTCGCAAAAAATATATATACACATGAGTGTCGTAAAAAATGGTTCCACACTTTAAAAGCTGCTAACTTGCTGATTTTTGCTTGTTTTAGATTTAACCATTGAGAAATAATGGCTGAAACCAGACTTAGTTTTGAACAAAGAAAGTTTATATTGAAGTGCTACTGGAAGTACAAAAACGCGGTAGTAGACTTTTTCTTTCGGGGATTTCTCAAGAATAAGTTTATTCTAAAAAACCTGAAACCATTGATGAATTACGAGTAGTCATTGAAAGATAATGTGACCAAATATCAAATGAAATTATTTTCAATGTTTGTGATTCCGATGTGAAGTATAAAATATACATTTATGCAGTTTATTGTGAACGTTGAAATGCAACTGTATGCTAATACATACAAACTTTATAATCATTAAAATTGTGGATATATTTTTTGCGACACCCTGAATATTTCCAGGGTAACATAATACACCCTTGCTCCACCTTTTTGTAATATTTAACTTAGTTGTAATAACTGTAGTCACAATAAAGAAAATTTGTTAAATTTAAAATAGCATTAGTTTATACGTGACGGAAATATGAACAAATGAACAAGTACTTCTCAACAAAGTTAAAATAATAAAAATTACCTTAACTTTGTTGAGAAGTACTTGTTCATAGAACAAAAATGTTTAGAAACAGCAACGTATCCAGTCCAACACGTTTATGTTACATGTTGAGTATATTTATGCGGATAGGTTACGATGTTTTTATACGTTTGAGGAAACATTTAAGCGCACAGTGGCTAAAAATTCTGAAAATGATTACAATTTTGAGATAATTCTTTTATGAATATCTAATTATTGCTGTTTTTAGATGTTTACTTGTAGAAGTTTTAAACGTATCGAAATATATCTTCAAAGTGTGTCTGCTTCGCTTAATAGAACTGTGAAGTTTCTTTTTAATAATTTGTTATAATAATTATCTTATTATTTATCTGAAGAAGAGAAGTGCGAGTTATGGTTGGTTAGCATAAAATAATCTTCAACCTTTGAAATACCGATTTCTCAAATTGATGTTTTAAATACTTTAAGTCTTTAAATGTTATTTATATATATATATATATATATATATATATATATATATATATATATATATATATATATATATATATATATATATATATATATATATATATATATATATATATATATATATATATATATATATATATATATATATATATATATATATATATATATATATATATATATATATATATTTTTTTTTTTTTTTACTCGAATGTGGATGTTATCAGTCATTTTTCTCTTGGTATTTGTTAAGTAATATCATTTAAATATGATGAACATTTATTTTAAGTTATTTTCTTTCTCATTATTAAAGGCACATATTTTTTTACCATGCCATCGATTTATGTCTTTATTGTGATTAATCTTGTCGAGATTATGACGCATGTATGTTATATAGCAGCATGTATCAATGAAGACTTTTCGATGTACAATTGGTAGAATTGTGGTACTTTACTTTCAGCTATTGGTGTAATATCAATCATGATTAGTTGTGAATACCAAACACCATCAATAACGTTAAATTACTGTTTAAATTTCAATTAAGTCAATATATATCCTGATTTACATTGCACATCATGTGAATTCATATATTATTTTTTTGGTTTAATACCTTACGGAACAAATTTGTTAATTTTAATTATTTTGTTATCATTTTTTCAATTTTCAACATATAAATGAATAATTTGGAAACATAATAATTTAACATTTAAACGTGAAAAAAATCTACACAATAAACTAAAGTTAACATCCTTACCAACCTTATATAATAAAATATATTTTTAAACACAGATTGTAAAATATTATACTAAATAAGCTGCGTGAGTAACATATTGAGTACAGTTAAGTCAGTGCTTTTGTAAAGCGAAACAGATAAGTTTTTTTCACATTTAACTATTAAATCATTCAGTTCAAAAATGGATTTCGGGAATGTAAATTCCAAATTAATTAAAACATTATGTATACACTTTATTTTCCGCTTTTAATATATTTTAAAATAACCGAACTTAAAACTTGAAAGAGATTAACTTATCCGACCATACTCTGGAACAACACTGACACAGGGATTGATTGAAGGCCCAGTGTGACATGTCACTCATGTAGATTCTGTACTAGACCGTTTTCTCTAAGTGCTGCCATTCCCGAGTGGTGGAATAATAAATTTTGGCAAAAGTTCATCTTACATACCAAGTATATATTCTCAATTGCTGAGTTGTTTGTTTGTTTGTTCTGTATAAACAAAAATCTCCCTATAAACTATGTGTTATCAAACTTAATGCTCTGAAGCAACCAAATACTGAAGTTCCTTTCTTAAATCTGAACTTGCAAGGTAACATCTTTTCCAATTTTTCGTTGGGTGGCCACTATTTGACGTATTATATTACATCTAATGTATGCAGAACTGTGCATACGCATAAATAAATATAGATTAAAATTATTACACTGACACCTTTTACAATTTCATTAAAATCAATTTAAAAACGTTTTAAATATTAGAAATAATAAAAAACGTTTCCAAATTGAATGAAATAAAAAAAGTTTAATACATTTAATGTTGAATACATTTCTTATCAAGATATCCTATTTTCCAATACGCTGAAGAATGTTATATCTTAAACTGAAAGGATATTGAGTTCATATTATATTTACCTTTCTTTTTTCATTGTGGATAATTTAAAAATATCGTTAAATACTAAAATTATTATATCATTTAACAACTCGTTTAAATATTATAAAATTTTTAATTGACTTAAAGTGAACAGTTTTCTTTTATTCAACATATGGTTTCCTCGTTGAGTTGTATTTTAACAAATTTTTATGTTAATTTAATAAGGAGGTGGTAAAGCAAACATTACGTTAATGTTTTTATTTAAAAAACATCAATTTATAAATATTTTTATTTCAATTAAATCTCATTATTTCCGAGATAGACTTTTTTATTTGTTATATACGAGTTTATTTAAATTTATCCAAAGCGATTTGGAAAACGGGATAACATAACACACACGTGTATTTCAGTCATAACTTTAATGCTTTGAGTTGTAATTATGCAAAAAAATTATATCTTTAAAAAAATATTATTATCTTTAGAGAATAGGTTTGAAATGAAAATAAAAAATCAAAAACTATGGGCTATATGATTCCACGTGGTCATGAATATTAGGGCGTTATGTTCCTATTGATGTAGGTATAAACAACAAAATCACTCCTTTCTATTAATGCAAACTACTTGTGTCACTTCTACCCATCCATTTTTTTCACAAAGCGAATCAATTGCCAAATATAATAATAACTAGAAAATAATTTTCTCACAAAATTACATTATGTATAAATAAACTATCCTACAAAGGACACATTCCACTATCACTGAGGTAAATTGCCGCTATAAAAAAATACGGAATACAAAAATATTTACAAAAAAAATTGAAATTAACATCTATGAAATAAAAGCTATGACTAAATAAAAGCGTTAGGGATTTTATTTTTTACCTTAGAAACAAAACCTTAACAATTTAAGCAATATCTTAAATTGCTGTTTTCATTCAATTGACTTTTAACATGCTATAAAGAAAATATTTCGTTCACTCAAAAATATTCTCCAATAATAAAATATCTTAACATTATTTTTACTGAAAACTGAATAAATTCCAAATATTAAATTTAAAAAGCTTTTGTGTGATTTGGAAAATATTGGTTGAATATAGTATTGAATGTAAATAAGTGGTATTGCGTCATAAAACGTCGACATTAGAGCATGTATTGAACTGAACAGTGTATTAACTGAGTGATTTAATATTTCAAAGGGTAAAGTAAGGATGTGTTGTGTCATCCTGGTTGTTTAATATTCGTATAAATTCACGTGTGAAGTATTAAAGTATCAAATTGGAATGTACCTAAAGGGATTGCGGTATGCTGATGACATGGAAGTGTTAATTGTATGAGAGATGTCTAGAGAAAGATCTGAGAAATAATATAGCAAAATCCAAAGTCATGATAATAGAATAGAGAAGTGATGAAGGATTAAAGCACGTTGAAATAATCTGCAATTAAGGATGTATTGTAATTTGTCAGACGATGGAAGAGTAACGAAGGATATCTAAACAAGTCAGTGGAGCACTAAAATACGTACAATTTAATCGGACCGTATATATGTTTCAGACAGTATATGTATAATCTTTTGATGTATAAAAGTGAAACGTGGACGTGGAAAAAGATTAAAAGACGCCGAGAAGAGACTGAAGTAATCCGTTCACTTAGAAGAAGACATTGGGTGACAATGTATGATAGAATACGGAATAAATAAATACAGGTTTATTAAACAATAAAGTGATGAGGGAATAAACTGATTAGGGATGAATGTGAACTTAAGGATGATGAGTTGAGTGTGATGAATAAAAGTACACTGAGATGGTTTGGGAGTGTAGAACGAACGAATGAAGAGAGGCAGGTAGAAGGCATCGAAGAGGAAGAACAAGAAAAGTATGAGAAATCGTTAGAGCTGTGTGAGAAGGTGTATGGATGTGAGAGGTGAAATATATGTGTCGAGTACCCAAGCAGAGAAAATGCGTTTTGGTATGTATTGCTTTTTTATACAGTAATTTTGTGGAAGTTGTTCGGAATTGTCAGGTTAACCTTTATTCATTCAAATGGATCTCGCGTTCCGTTTGATATAAAATTGAGTTAAATGTATGACGTTAAGTCAACATGCCTATCAGCGTGCTACTCCTGAAAATATATAAACGTCAGGAAAGTCTCGTATGTTTATTTATGAATCAACGTATAACGTAGAATACTTTGTGGAACTATAAAAAGTTATTGATATCACATCTCGTTCATTTTCAATCGTGTTAGTTTTTCTTAGATAAAAAATAAGAACTCTAAAGGTTCCGCAGTAAAATGTTTATGTTTTCATTTAAAATTTTCAAGGTAAAAACCGATTAAAATATATTGACTTCCACAAATATTGCTTGCTTAGTATGATATAATATACGAAACATTTTGTTTTGGTAAAGCTTATGAAAACTCGAAAAGAGTACTCTGATCTTGAATGAAAGTATTACTAATAAGATATATATTCAATAAAACATATTACAGTACCCGGCGGTAAGTAATACACATTGTTTGTAGAGCGGCGTCTCTGTCGCACGATGCCCTAACAGTCCGGTCCGATAAGGACTGATAAATCGCAACGGAACACGTGTATGGATGACAGAGACGACGCTCTACAAACGATGTGTATTACTTACCACCGGGTATTGTACATTATATTATTAAATGTTCTATTTATTCTAAGAGGATTCTGTGAATTGTTTGCGTCAAATATTCATATGCACATCTGGAGACATAAAAATAATAAAGTTCTATTCTTAGTTATTAAATCTAGCTCCTCTCGTTTTATTTATTAAAAAATATTGCGACATATCTTTTCATCTAGTATTGTTCTCTTTATTGTTCTCTTTATTGTTTGAAGTATTTTTCTCGTGTTTCAAAAGATTTAATATATTCGTCATTGACATAAATATTGTATTTGTAATCCTGTTAGAATTTGTTAAATTAAAAAAAAATCCAAAGATGCTAAAATTAAATCACGAAAATAATTATTTAGCTTATTTGTAATTCATGTTTGTACAACAATAATATTTATTATTTGACATATGACGACTGCATCTGACTATCTTTATCGCTTTATGCTTTACCGAGCGCTCTTTAATCAATAACGTTTTTATTTCTTTACTTACTGTCCATCATTTTAAAGAACGAACCAAAGATTTCGTATTTTTGCTGCATTTTTGTATTGCAAAGGATTCAAAGCGCTAAGACAAGCTAAAAAAGTGTTTAAATAAATAAAACAACAAGTATAGAGTAGTATCAATAAAATGTATTTAAATCAATATAACCATTACTAAGGGGTTACAAAAAATTTAACCAATAAACACTTGACCTAATGACTAAAAAGGAAGATACTTGGAAATGGATTTTAAAGGAAATTCAGTAAAAACAATTAAATAATGCAAAGAATGACTCGCCATGAAATTTATAGTTTCGATACATACGAGTATACATGATAATTGAAAAGCCGTTCTAGACAACTCCAGTACTAGGATGTTTAATTCAAAATTAGCAAAAAAATTAAATAGATTATCAAATTAACTATCGAAAAAAACTCAAACCGAGCGAAATTGTTTAAAATCACTCACACATTTTATCAAAGTCTTTACACAACAAAAGTTCTCGAACAGTTTAGTCTTTTTATTTATTCTACACATGTCAAGAAATGTACACAATTTGCGAAAAAACAACAGGTAATTCAATTTGGACACACAATTTTAATGGATCTGGGTTTGTTGCCTTTCATCTGTCGTGTCCCTGGTAAACTAGGTTTTGGCTTGTATCGCACTGAGGACATATTAATGATATAGCATGAAAAAATAAATCGACACTTCTTTCCGAAAAATGATAACTTCCCCAAGTAAAAATACGTATGCAATATTGACTCCAAAGACATTCCCGAAATATACCTGGCCTGTAAGCAAGAGAAAACTTGTAAATAATAAGTAAGAGACAATTCTTCCTGAGAAGTTTAAGACACCCACCAAGCTATTTAGAGAACTTATAGATTTTTTAACAAATGCCTAGAAGAGTCACATATTCCAACTGCCTGGAACAACGCAATCGTGATAATTTTCTTTAAGAAAGGTGACAAGATAAACATTAAAAACTATCGCCCAATAAGTTTTCTGTCTTATATAAACAAACTACGAGTATTTACAAAAATGATGTGCAATATATTTAACTTCAAAATAAGATAGAAACCAACCGGGAAAACAGGCTGGATTCAGATATAATATTTATGACCACATGCGATTTTTGAAATTACTAATCGAAAAAGGTAATGAGTACAACATATATTTCATAATTATTTGTGTGGGTTATAAAAAGGCCATTGACTCGTTGGATATGTTTATTATTGTAATAGTTTATTTTAGCAAACTACTTAAACGCACAAATCGAAAAGCAACATTAGTCATAGGACTCCACGAAAATTCTGACAAACTCAGCATAGAGAGAGTCGTTCAATAGGGAAATATATAACTAAAGCTTTTCACTCGGGCCATGGAAAAGATTTTTAAACATCTTAAATAGAAAAACAAAGCGTCCAAATTTTAGTTAAATTGAGGAGAAAATCGCTTATTCACAAAAACTCCACTCAATCGCATATTTCCAATGAATGTAAATCAAATTGATAATAACAGTTGAAATGCTCAATCTCTTTATCAGGATATTACAAACGCGTTAAGAATACTTAAGAATGAATCCTTTCAGGAATAAAATTTGAGAAATAGTTAGATTATTTAAAGGAATAATGTAAAAAATATTTAAAAAAAGTCAGGTATATTAAGAGTTTTATTAAAAATATTAAGATTTTTCTTTAAAGATAATGAGACCATTGAAAACAGTATAAAATTATTGTTGATAAAATGCATCGTTAAAAACCCTTTTGTGTGTGGCGAAATCAAATTTTCAGTCTTAAATAAGAAATATTATAAATTATTTTATCAAACATAAATAGAGGTGGCTGAGGCAGGGGGGGGGTGTCGATACCAACATCTCTCCTACTCAAACATCATCCTTTTCTATCTATATTTAATTAGAGCCGTGGAGGGGAGGGAGGGAGGGGGGATGTCGATACCAACATCTCTCCTACTCAAACATCATCCTTATCTATCTACATTTAATCATATTATCAGTTTTAAACTTTACATTTCATACAGAAAACTACAAATAGAAAATTTACCATAACAAACAAAAAACTTCCCAGAACAATAGCAAAATGTTTACAATAAAAAAAGACTAATTTTGAACAGTTTGCTTTCGATTTCTTTTGTTGCTTGAATGTCAATTAGATTTTTCTATCGTTTACTCACACAAGCATTATATGAACGAATGAAAAACCCATCCAATGATTTGCGAAAACAATAAGTAAATACTTGTTGATTTTACGCCTACTTACATTTTATCCTCATTACGCAATGCCCCTTACCGTGTCTGCTCTGCCATTGCTGCATATTACCAATCCTCATATTATTGCCTTAGCCTACCGGCATCTCTGACTTTACCGTTCTTCGTTGGAGGTCTGTGATATTTAATCCTCATTAGAGATAACATTTATAATTTGTCGCCGTAGCCGTTGTTGTTCTGTTTTTCTTCGATTGGCAGTAACACGCTCTTTTTCTGTCAATCTTGGTCTTCCAGGTATTTTGAAAGTGTTTTATTTGTAAAATATAAAAGTAAACAGTCGCACCAAATGTCACTAACTTAAAACATTCAATACGTCAAGAAAAATCTAGGACTTTCGCATATTATCACTGTAAATCATCAATTTATTGCGTAATAATTTTCTCAATATTTACCTGCTACGTGTCGCATTTAACGGAATTTAGTATTTCTATGTTTTTATTTTATTTATTATTATATTCATTTATTATTCATTCTCTTCAATCTTCGGTCCATGTTATTTAATTTATTTACAACTTGTATTTTTACTGCTCATCTCATTCGAATTCTTACTTTACATATAATTTTTAATTTTTTTATACTAATTATATTGTAACATAATATTTTAATATTATTATTTTTTTTTTTATATTGATTGATTTTCCTGTTTGTTTCCTTTTTATTTTACTCTAATTATCGAGGTTTAACGGTGTATTTCTCGGCAGAATTATTATTTTGATCTAATAATCGAGATTCAGAAGGATGAATATTGTGTGAGTATTTTGGAGATTAAGTTCTTCCGTGCGTATCCGTGACTGTTTCTGTGGATTTCTGGGTTCACAAATTGGTACCTTTTTTGTCATTGCTATTCAAACCTTTCTGTTATCTCAAATCTTCGGTCGATAGTATCTGGGAGTCTATCGGTACAACCTGGTACTCAGTGCGGTTGCAGGAGTCAGGTTCCTGCTCTTCTTGACTATTGTCGGTATCATGTCACCCATGTTTCTGTGTGGTGGTAGAGGATGACTAGATCGGGAAGAGAGAATATGAAAACAAAGATCGCTTTTGCCAAAAATATCCAAAGTGGCTAATTCTTCTGGTTCTTTCAGCAACAGTACTATAATAAGAATTTACCCCTTCTCTCTGATCGCAGCATTGTTAGGAATATGTGCAACATAATTTACACAGTCATTAATACACTGATATCTGACAGGGCAAAAATGCCAAGAAATACTATTAAAGAAGTAAGCCCCAGTTTCCAAAAGATTTTAAAGCTCTACAGCGAACTGTGTATTTTCTTGAAACTAGGGTTAAAAATTGAAAAGAATCAGAAAATTGTGATTTTATGTGAAAAGCCCTTGAGCAATGCAAATGAATCATAGAAAAAAACGCTTGACTTACATCTCATATCGAACGAAACTTCACGCTATATTTACTTCAGTTTGGATTCAGAATGGGCGTCGCTTGTGAAGACGCAACAGTAAACATCGGAAGCTGAAAAGAAGTTTGTCTAATTGATCTCGTCAATCATTTCTGGGGCATTTGATAAAGCACGGTTACCAATGATTCTCTGCAAACTTGCTCGTCTAATATTTTTCTTTTCGTACAGAACTAATTTCGAAACCATGCTGTGATGGTTGACTCTGACGAAAAGATTCTCGAAAGACCCTTTAATATTGATTGCACGCTGGGAGGAATTTTACATCCTATAGTTTTACCATTTAACATCTTTGTCCGTGGTATCAGACCTTTTGTTGGTGCCACCGCTCTTCTTTTAACCTTACAATGTGGCGCTTGCAGAAAAGGACCTTCCCTTGAGGACAGCACTGTCATAAAAATATGACTTTATCTAATTTTCATACGAGTGTACGATCTATCTATTATATAACTCAATTCGTTTTAAGACAGTGTTGGTGGAGGAGAAATAAAACCCTGTCCGTCCTATTCCATAGTAAAAGATTGTGCTTGACAGTTAACATACACTTGACAGACAATCGATTGAAAGCAAGAGCAAGTATTGCAAGAGAGGAGACTAAAGTAAAAAGAAGTGGAAGTTAGGTGTGGCCCTTCAAAAAATAACAGTGTGTCGATATCCGCACGATTACTTTTGGCATGGATAGGGCACAAGAGTGGTGCCAAACTTCTTTAGTGCTGTCCAAAGACAACGATGTGTTGAATGTTGGAATTAATTTTTACCTTTAGTTACTGGCTTGTATTTTGCGTCATTAATGTAACATAAAACATGAAAACAAAAAGTTGAGGAAAACTGTGACGAGGTGTGAGATTATTGCCCGACAATGCGCCAGTGCACAATTTTGTTGCTGCCAGACGGCCATACAGAACGGCGATTTCCAAGAATTGGATCACCCACCCTTTAGTGCATACTTGACCCCAATTGATTATTTTTACGTAATGTTTTATGGAACCTGCAATATTTGTTATTAAAAATCAATGTGCTGAAAATATTGATATTATCAGAAAAAAAAATATCGTGATAAATTTTAACTAAAAAATTTGCATATAAGCCGACAGTAAACCTTCCCTTTCAAAATGAACTTGAATATGTTTTTCGTAGGATCCTTATAGAGTTTTGCTGTTTAAAATACAAAAAAATGTTGTTTTCTCAAATTTGGTTTACATATGATATTTAATAAAATTGTTATAGCATGGATTAGGAAAGCATTAATTTGGATTAAAAGTTTAAATGGAAAATACTCCAAATTTGTATAGGACATTGAGAAACAAAACGAGAAGTATTAATTTTTGTAGCAATAATGACCTTTAGGAGTTGATACTCATTGATCAAAAGGCGAATATTTGTCTAGGTTTGGTGAATTTACATTAAAACATTGATAATTTTTTATAGAATATTTCAAGCTCGACGTAATTTAAACTATGCGTTTTTCAAACTCAATTGTCTTTTTCCTAAAAGAACAGAATCGTAGTCTTCAAGCCCAAGATTCTATAAAACTAACATTTAACGACCAGCCTAACATATCAAGAAAATGACTTTTTAATATTCATTTGGTAGCTTTGAATACTTTAAGGAGGAAAACAGATTCCGTACTCATTTCTCGAGGGGAAAGATCCCTAGTCTGTAATTAGTTCCGAAATACCGCAAGTGCTTTGAAGGATAAGAACCTCACTTAAGAGTGATTTTAATAATGATACTTTATGCGGGAAAAATAACTTATAATGGTGTCTGTATCGCGTTTTGAGATAAGCGTGTTATTTTTAAGATCAAACATTCATAATAATTTTCACGAAAAGAAAATAAATATTATAATTTGAATTTTAAGCTAATTATTCGAAGTTTTCCAAATGTTTATCATGTATAATTTATAAAGGTTTTCTTTGTCACATTCTTCGTGACTGAGCGTCATAGATGACTGATGGTCTGGAACTGAGCAAATGATTTGCCTCCACTCCTCCAGGTCTTAAGCTATGAATAGTCCAGCACTTAACGAGGTTGACCTGATGACCAAATCACGACAGATATTTGATTTGGTCTATCCACCGGAGATAATTCTCTGGTTAGTCCCACCTTCAACTTTTCTATCGACTTGTTCGTAGTACAATAATATTATCTTCAGCACCAACACTATCCAGTGGAGACCATACTCTTGTTTTCTGCACCTTAACATATCAAGTAATTAGTAGATTCTCTAGAATATCATAAAATATTTAAAATGGCCACGCATTGCCGTCTGGTTAAATGGAAAGGAAAGAAAAGAGAAAGCACACGTTTCTAATATGTTAAATTTCACAATGCTTGTGGGTATACAATATTTTTGATGTCTTTCAGCCACTCTCAGTCTGTCGCGTTCATTGCCGTGCTCGCAAATGATCGCGTCACTCCAAGAGGTCAATTCACGATATGACTTGAATTCAAATGAAAGATCGATTGCACTGAAAAAGAAGAAAGAAAGTTATAACAAAAGCATATAAAATTGAACTGAATAATATTGTTAAGTTCGTAGACGTCTTTATTCTTGGCGGCAAGAATAGCTCGTTCACTTAGCCAATCGTGATTCTTATAATTGATTTAAATATTGGGAAATACTTTTTCAACCAATCCTTCTTTTGACATCACTAAATTGCAGAAGTTATGAGACAATGAAATTCGTCCTGAGGTCGTATCAACCGGCACCTTTCCGTTCCCAATTTCCAGCAATTGATGTAAGAATATCTCAGCCGATCGATCGTTTTGCAGCTGGACACGCATATTTGTAGTTAATTTCAACGTCTTTACGTGTCGCCACCAAGTAGAGTGTTTCAGGCAACATATAAAATTGCAAAACATAAAAGTAACTAATTAAATGTTAAGTGAAGACAGAAAGATAATTGTAACTAATTAAATGTAAAGCGAAGACAGAAACATAATTGTTACTAATTAAATTTTAAGGGAAGACAAACAGATAATTGGAACTAATTAAAAAAATCTCCATTTCTACATACAATTTGATAGATTTTGAAATATAATTTCAAACTTTCAACCCTTTAATCAATTCCGTTGGATTACTAAAAGCCTGGATGTTACAATGTATGACTCTTACTCCGGTAGCTCAGTATAGGTAAAACAAGGCTCAATAAGATCTCAAGATGTCGTGGGAAGAGGTAGGCATTCGTCAGTGCTTGGGTAGGTATAAATACATAATGAAACACATATTTGCTGTTAATTGGTTATATATTTAATCCTGACGAGCTGATACTCCGTCAGGAAAATCAAATGGGCAGATTACTCTCTGCTACTCCGCTAGCCTTTCAGATGGACAGGCAGTCGAAGCAATTTATTATCAGGGGTAATCTCACAACAGTCCGTTGCGGAATTGTGCCAATTCTCAAAGATTGATATCGCCAATCTCTAGATTTACTCAAAAATCACCATAAAATGACAAGCAAAAGAGGATAAATAAGGTTGATCTTACTCCAATACAAGACACAATGTATTATCCCAGATCCGCTTCAAGTGTATGACCAGGTCGACTCGTATATGGCCCTCTGACCTTATACTGTTACTACAGGGCCACTGATGTGAAGAAATTCCCTCAGTGGTTGGCGACCGCCAATTCGTGCCGTAATACACCCACACGACTCGGTCCGGTCTGGAAGGCTCCAGAATCTGGCGCGCACTCGATATTGCTGGTAGAATCAGTTAACTTTGACCCGCGAATGAGTTGTACGCCTAACTCGAGATCGTCGTTTGGACAACAGTCCAGAATCTGCTCAATCAAAAGACTGAGGTGAAACAAGATCCCCGTTTGTAGATTATCCAGAATTTACCGGACAAATTGTATCAAATAAGAATGAACAATCAAATGTGAGAAAAGCTTGTTCAAGTTCGCGAACAGCGTCAAGACGAAAATGATGTTGACTTGACAACTTCGTGGCGAGAATGATCGTGGGAAGATCGCGGTCCCTTAATTTAAGGGATCTCAGCCAAGCTCTGCCATATTGGAACTCTATAGAAAGTTCCTCGCGACCGTTAAAAACAATCATAAATCTTTTCGTCCGGCCGAACGTTATTTTGGCAATGAATAGTTTATTACAGCGTAATTAAGTCGAGAATCCTTTTTGTATAACATCCGGTAACCCTAAAGGCGACACTTAAATTGCTTAAGGGACAATAGTTACTTCTTTTGAAATGTATCTCGAGTGAAGTGTTTTTATGTCTTCTCAGCCGTTGATTCAATATTTAACTATGTCCGCAATAAATTAAGCGCGACGTATTTCTTTAGAAAAGCAGAAGAGAAATTTTTGACCCTTTTTTTTCTTGCCTAACAATCGCGGTCATAAAAACGCATTCACCCTCTGAAATATATCTTGCGCCAAGTTTTATTTTTTCTTAGTAACAATAGTTATCTGTGACTGCAATAAATCAGATCGTAAGACGGAACACCAATTACAGATCTTTACAAAGACAAACGTTCTGCATTCTTTTGAAAAAAGGGAAGAGAATTCTGACACTGAGCCATGTTACAATAGAAGCTCTTCTCCTTTGTTTTGGTTCTCCCGGTTCACTATTTTTAATGGTTATTTTAAACTGCAATAAACTAATTGGTCGACCGTACCCAAGTCCTGACACTCCATTTTATGTTACTGAAGAAAAAAAAATAAAAAAAAAAAATAATTCGAGTACTGATTACGGCCCTGTGTCAATTGGTCATACACCTGCCCGCCGAAACAAGGATAAGATACTATGCTAAAGGGCATGACGTTCCTGGGTCATGCCGGATACGCTCGTGGACGATTTAATAAGCCCTTGCATTTGCGAAAGAGTAGGAAACCACGAAAAACTAACTCTCAGGGCTTCCCTATCTAAGAACACCTGGAAACAGTTAAACAGTTTATAGAGCAAGGCACAATACAGGAGAACATCAATTATCGCCTTCCCCTCAACATGGTTACACATAATAAGTCTTATTATTATTTTTACAAAAAAAAGAAACATACAACATTTAGGATAACAAAGACAACACAGTCACAAGAGTAATGTTCAAGAACAGATACTATCGCCTTCTCTTCAGCATGGTTACACATAATAATTCTTATTATTTTACAATAGAAAAATGTACAAACATTTAAGATTACAAAGGCAACACACTCACAAGAGTAATGCCCAAAAACAGATCAAGTTACTTAAAAGTAATTATGTTAGTACACAACGGCTTCCCCAGAACCGGATCCGATAGTCTGCACTTTTAGGGGCACTGATTTAGTTTCTTAGCCTAATCACTTTAATTAAGGAAGCAAGGTGAGTTTCCTCCCGCTTGTCTGGTGATCTTTGATATTGCAAGATACAAGTCTGGCGATATATCAATAATGAGACTATATAAGACACATTTAACATACAATTTTTCATTACACGGGCCTGAGACACCACTCATAGGGGCGACATCTGACTATAGGCCTCCTCCAGGTCTAAAAACTGACAAGAAACAGTTACACTTGGTTATACAATACAGCAAATATGTGTTTATAATATCATCACCTCGGGGATCGTCATCCCTTTAGTGCCAATTCTCGTGCTAGCCAGAGTCGTCAGTGCGACGCCCACACACATCACGGACGGTGCCAAAACTCGCATGATCCATAAAATATCATGGTTATCCGGGCACCGACGGTGCCATGAGCGTCCACCTAGACCGGGAGCACATGCCAATTTGGGTTCATGACGCCCATGGTTGGAGTCACACTCAACAACCCCCACTGGATGTATATAGGCCATCCGTAAGCCCCTCACTGGATGTATAAAGGCCATCCGTAAGCCTCCACTGGATGTATATAGGCCATCCGTAAGCCCCCTACTGGATGTATATAGGCCGTCCGTAAGCCTCTCGCTGATTGGTTGGAGCCTACTCCACAACCGTTGTCACCAGTGCGACACCCGCGGACCCAAAGGGCGGAGCCAAGTTGTACATGTTGTCCATGCACAAAACTACGGTCGTCCTTGTCCCAATGGTGCCTACGAGCGCCCACCTATGTCGTCGGTGCGACGGCCGCAGAACCAACGGGCGGAGCCAAGATACGCATGATGTCCCCACACCATGCTACCTACGTCCGGGTACCGATGGCGCCACGGACGCCTGCCCACCTGGACCGGACTGACAATAAAACCTTTGTCACCAGTGTGACGCCTGCGGACCCAAAGGGCGGAGTCCATACACACTACTATGGAGGTCCTTGTACCAATGGTGCCGCGAGCGCCCACCTCTGTCGTCGGTGCGACGGCCGCAGAACCACGGACGCCTGCCCACCTAGACCGGACTGACAATAAAACCTTTGTCACCAGTGCGATGCCTGCAGACCCCAAAGGGCGGAGTCCATACACATTACTATGGACGTCCTTGTACCAATGGTCCACGAGCACCCACCTCTGTCGTCGGTGCGACGGCCGCAGAACCAACGGGCGGAGCCAAGATGTGCATGACGTAGTCATACCATACTATGCACCTCCGTGTACCGATGGCGTCACGGACGCCTGCCCACCTAGACCGGACTGACAATACACAATAAAAACATGGAAAAAGAAAAAAAATAAAAATCATTGGCCGAAGCCTCACAAATAAAGGATATTCCATCGAAAGCCCCCCCCACCAAAGCACGCACCAAATCCTTTTCATTCATACTTCCCAGCAGCACTTTCCAAACCCCTGTAGCAACCCCACTCATTCCCTATCATGGAGCTGCCTTCCATTCAACCTATACGACCTAGTGCCAGGTGAGCGACCCTTGACAGAACAGGATAAGGAATTGGTAAGGATGTATCCAATGTGACATCATGAGGAAGTGAGCGTCGACGCTCTATCAAAAGACGCGCATACAAACGCTATGCTATCAGCAAAATATCACCACTCATTGTCCAGCACATGGTCTATTGAGCGCCACCATATTTTTTTTTGGAACATGGAAACCTAATTTGGTAAAACTGAATTACCACAAGTGCCACGGCAGCTCTCGCGTCAATTCACCGTAATGGAGCCTTTATTCCACCTTGGCGATGTCTTTGACGCGAAATTTACCTGCCACTTTCCCCTTCAGGTCAGACAGTTCATATATTGTGTCGGAAATTTACCTTGTGACCACACACTTGACAAATCGGGGCGCTAATTTGTTGCTGAAATATCGCCCAGCGTTTGATTGGCTAAAATACCCTCTCCATACCACCTGTCCAACTAGGTGGTTTATAACCTAGGTGTGAACTACACCAAGCAGCGCTTAGCTTCCAGCCTGCCACAACCTATCTGTACTTTTAACCTAAAGGTTGTTCCCTTTGCCTTATACCATTAGTTATCGCAAGAAGTGCGAACAAAACGTTCTTCCGGCCCGGCCCCTCTATTCGAAGAACGATCCATGAGGGGCAGGGTAGAGATTATGCCGATGAGAGGAAAGGTGAACTCATCTTGCTATTCTCACAGTATTATTGAGGCATGAACAAATCCTTCCCTAGGTGTTCGCATCACTCACATTGGTTTACTCTAAACCACATGACGAACACGTAATTAATGAGGAATTAAACCTCTCCTATGCTAGTCTTCTGCGGATGGTAACTAACGCTGCTAACCCTTTATCCGTGATATCATATGATTCTAGTAATCCACTAATTTCCAGCAGAGGGGACTAGCCTCGTCACCCTCAGCTGTACTTATATGATGCGGATCACGGCGGGGATATTTATTCCTCATATACCTTTAACTAATAGTTTTCGATGACGCCACCTCAACGATGAAGTTTAAACAACTTGCCAACTTCATACTACGGCCAGCATCGTGAAAACATGCTCCGCTCCCGATGAAGGAGGTTAAACGAACATATGCTTCAATACTGCATGGTATACTCGCTCGCTTGTATACAGACATGCGCCCTAAGGTCTCTGATTTCCTGCCCGAGCACATTAAAGTTGTCACAACGCGTTATATATGTAGACGTTCTAAAAATCAGGGTGTGTAATACCCTTGCGATAGAAAAACAAATCAAAGTTTTTTTTCGCCCTTTGGTGACATACTTGTACTAATTAATCAGCGATCTAGGTTTCTATTACATCTGCGGTATCATGAAGCTTATGGCTGGCGAGCTTACCGCAAGGCTAGGCGTTGTTTCGAAAACTAAACTGAACTAACTACAATATACGGGTAATACGAGTAAAATTCTAACTTATTTACCATGCCGCTGGTTATGAAACTTCTACAGCATTACTCTCTACTAGGAACCCTCCTGAGTTCGTCGCGGTACGTAAGATGTCCTAGACATTTGTACGCGTCATCGCAAAATTCGGATTTGTATAACCCTGCAGTACGGCTTCCTAATACACGCACAGGCACAAACAATTATAGCCGTACGTCCAGAAGGCAACCTCAAAGGAACACAATACCAAATACAATACATAGGCACAAATACAATACAATACTAACAGAAATGAAATTATAAATATAATTAATGCAACAAAAAAAAAATACAATTCAGGATAACAAGATATATGCATGGCAGATAATAAGATACGGAAAAACACACAAGAATTATATCTCTCCAGTTTTTACCTGAGATCAATAAAGTCAATAATTAATTATCTCCAAGACTCTCAGTCCTGTTTGCATATCATCAAACCAACATGGTACAGAACCCTGGTCACCCTGATCGGCGAACAATTGTTCCATCATTCGTTGCATCTCAGCAGGAATGTTTTTTAAGCCAAATGGGGTGACCACAAACCGATATTGTCGCCGGCCCTCTACAAAGAATGCCGTCTTACATTTAGACTCTTTGCTTAATGGCATTAGCCAAAACTCATGGCTCAGGTCTAAAGCAGTGAGGTAGCGCGTATCTCGAAGATTATCGAGAATTCGGTTGACGTTCGGTAACCGATAACAGCCCGACTGCGTCACCGAATTCAGTTTGCGAGGTCCAACAAAATTCGAGCAGAATCATCCTTTTTCGGAACAATGGAGGCATTATTGAGCCATGAACTCCTACTCGAATGAGAAAACAAATTTCGGCGAAAGCCCGGAACGCTTCAAAAAGGGAATACCGAGCACCAAGCAAGTATCTAAAGAAGGAACTACCTGGAATTCCACCAACACAGTTTGGTGGTCATAATGTAAAGGCAACTGGATCGTACCCAGCACCCGATGTCCCTGACTATCAGCCGTGTAAACGACTCCCTCAGTAGTTCGCATAATAAACCGTAAGTCCTTAAAATTCTTATACAAATTACCACCTATTACGTTAATTGCTGCACCTGAATCTAGCAACGCCCTAAATGGTGAGCCCTGAATTTCACAATGAAGATAGGGTGTCTTATCCCTAGCATTTGAAATTTCTATGGCACTAAGGTTACGGCTATTATTTCCTAATTCTATTGTTTTTTGACCAACCCCCTAGTTCCGAATTACCTTGACCGGGTTGGTCCCCTATCTGTTTTTGGAATTAAAAAAAACTCGGCGGCGGACGCGAAGTATCCGTCAGCAAAGTAAAAGGTCTAGAAGTCTCGGCACGACTCCTTACGCGATTACTTGGCGACTTATCCGGTTCCTTCTGGATAAGTGGTTTGTGCGGACAGTCGCGGGCAATATGATGCGGAAGATTGCACAAGAAACACCTCAACAAGGTCGGCCCTCTACCGATAACCTTCTGTGAGACGGATGACACACGTGCCCTTACCCTTGGCTGCATCTGCAGCGGCTGGGGTGATACCTCACCACTCCTGTTCATTTGTTCGAAAGAGGCACATACTCTTTCCATCTCTCGTACTGACGAAGGCCGCGTACTGACAAGGACTGAGCTAAACCTAACGTGAAGCCCTCTCTTGAACACCTGTAACAGCTCCACCTCCGTCAAGGCAGAGTCCAGTGTACTGTTTACCTCCAAAATTCGGGAGATATAATCGGTGGAAGATTCTTCGTGACCCTGCTTGGATGCCCAAATATCCAGCTTTCTATCTATCATAAAACTCTCAGATTCGAACCTCTCCAAAAAATGTGCCTTCAATGTAGCCCATCTCATAGGGTTCCTATACGTAATCCTGAAAAAGGTCAGGGCTCTGTCGCGCAAAAATTCAGGTAGGACGGGAGAGAGAGAGTCTACATCGAACCTACGTGCGTGTGCTATTTCCTCGAGCCTAACCAAAAACTGACGTACGCTACCCGAGCCATTAAACGGATCCACTGGCCACGATGAAAAATTGATATTTAATGGAGGTAATTGATTACCTCTAGCGCTATGAGACGGCAACATTTCCAAGTCTCTTGAAGGGCAAGACCCGGTAAATGGCAAGGAAGAGTCCGAACGAGGGGCTGTCGCTCCGGAAACCAGTTCCATAGAAAATTCCGGGGCTCCTCGCAAATTAACATGTGCCTTAGACCTTTGAGGCAATATAACCTCTTCTGTAGGAGAGTGAACGAGGCCCCGATTGTAGTTCCATGCTTGCCGACGCAACCTGGGGAGTTTGTTACCCGGAGTGATTCCCCTCTCCATCAATTCCCCAATCAATCTCTCCTTAGTTGCACTCGTAATATTGTCAATAGGACTCATTGTGGGCTTATCCTCAGCTAGCAGGGTGAGAGTTCTATCTGAAAGATTGGAAATCCCAAAGACTCTAGGCCACGCTGTTATTAATACGTGTTCCTAATCTCAGGAATACCCTTCACCAGAAATTCCAATCGCATGTAATCGAAGAAAAACAACTCTACCTTAAAGGCCTAAAATAGAATAATTCAATAAGTTCGATCACCCGGCCACGCTATTATAACACCGGTCTACTACTAATCTCGTCGACCAGATGTACGACAGCTAATATTCGTCAAACTTAATTAGCGAAACAGCCGGACGGCTCTGAACGAATAATGTTATAGTTGGCAAACTTAGTGCTCTAAATATTCTATTTTTTGTTGATGATTTAAAAATCTTCAAAGCGATCCAAACTCCGGAATACGCCACTAACTCTATCCAACCAGAAAGAAAACGTAACGAATTATTCCTTGCCAATGCAACAAGGAACTTCTATCAGCTGCTAATCACCCGGCCAATCACAAGAAACTATGGCGTTCCACTAGCTGTGCCTATCCGATTACCGGCCAAGTTCGAGATTATACTCCTCGTAAAACTACGCTCAACTCGATTTTTTCTAATTTTAGAAAATATTTACCTACACTCGCACAGCTTTTATCAGCCGCACGTTATTAGTTGGTTATTATATTTTATTAAATTATTAAATAAAATCCTCAACTTATACACAAAATGACCGCCAAACAAACGGTACCCGAATCAATTTCCGCCCGACCGATTTGACTGAAGTACAAAGCCTATGCTTTGTCGTTTTAACGGTCCTGAATCGCTTTCAATTCTTTACCGGGTTATACGCAGTTAACAAAATTATACACCGTATACGATACAATAATGCACAAAAATTTCGAATATCAAAAAAGGAAGAAAAGAAAGAAGAAAACATAAAATTCAAATACACAGTATACAATAAAGTAATGCACAAGATATTCGAGTATTAAAAAAAGGAAAAAAAAGAAAAAAAAACATAAAATTCAAATACACAGTATACAATACAGAAATGCAAAAAATTCTAGTACCAAAAGAAGAAAAAAGGAAAAAAAAAACATAAAAATTCAAATTATACCGTCCAAGCTCGACGAAGCACCTCAAGGCCCCGCGTTGAAGGCGGTCAGTTTCAAACTTTTAACCCTTTAATCAATTCCGTTGGATTACTAAAAGCCTGGATGTTACAATGTATGACTCTTACTCCGGTAGCTCAGTATAGGTAAAACAAGGCTCAATAAGATCTCAAGATGTCGTGGGAAGAGGTAGGCATTCGTCAGTGCTTGGGTAGGTATAAATACATAATGAAACACATATTTGCTGTTAATTGGTTATATATTTAATCCTGACGAGCTGATACTCCGTCAGGAAAATCAAATGGGCAGATTACTCTCTGCTACTCCGCTAGCCTTTCAGATGGACAGGCAGTCGAAGCAATTTATTATCAGGGGTAATCTCACAACAGTCCGTTGCGGAATTGTGCCAATTCTCAAAGATTGATATCGCCAATCTCTAGATTTACTCAAAAATCACCATAAAATGACAAGCAAAAGAGGATAAATAAGGTTGATCTTACTCCAATACAAGACACAATGTATTATCCCAGATCCGCTTCAAGTGTATGACCAGGTCGACTCGTATATGGCCCTCTGACCTTATACTGTTACTACAGGGCCACTGATGTGAAGAAATTCCCTCAGTGGTTGGCGACCGCCAATTCGTGCCGTAATACACCCACACGACTCGGTCCGGTCTGGAAGGCTCCAGAATCTGGCGCGCACTCGATATTGCTGGTAGAATCAGTTAACTTTGACCCGCGAATGAGTTGTACGCCTAACTCGAGATCGTCGTTTGGACAACAGTCCAGAATCTGCTCAATCAAAAGACTGAGGTGAAACAAGATCCCCGTTTGTAGATTATCCAGAATTTACCGGACAAATTGTATCAAATAAGAATGAACAATCAAATGTGAGAAAAGCTTGTTCAAGTTCGCGAACAGCGTCAAGACGAAAATGATGTTGACTTGACAACTTCGTGGCGAGAATGATCGTGGGAAGATCGCGGTCCCTTAATTTAAGGGATCTCAGCCAAGCTCTGCCATATTGGAACTCTATAGAAAGTTCCTCGCGACCGTTAAAAACAATCATAAATCTTTTCGTCCGGCCGAACGTTATTTTGGCAATGAATAGTTTATTACAGCGTAATTAAGTCGAGAATCCTTTTTGTATAACATCCGGTAACCCTAAAGGCGACACTTAAATTGCTTAAGGGACAATAGTTACTTCTTTTGAAATGTATCTCGAGTGAAGTGTTTTTATGTCTTCACAGCCGTTGATTCAATATTTAACTATGTCCGCAATAAATTAAGCGCGACGTATTTCTTTAGAAAAGCAGAAGAGAAATTTTTGACCCTTTTTTTTCTTGCCTAACAATCGCGGTCATAAAAACGCATTCACCCTCTGAAATATATCTTGCGCAAAGTTTTATTTTTTCTTAGTAACAATAGTTATCTGTGACTGCAATAAATCAGATCGTAAGAAGGAACACCAATTACAGATCTTTACAAAGACAAACGTTCTGCATTCTTTTGAAAAAAGGGAAGAGAATTCTGACACTGAGCCATGTTACAATAGAAGCTCTTCTCCTTTGTTTTGGTTCTCCCGGTTCACTATTTTTAATGGTTATTTTAAACTGCAATAAACTAATTGGTCGACCGTACCCAAGTCCTGACAATAAACATAGAGATAAAATTAAATTCTATACAAAAAAGATACTTTTGATATTCCTACTGACCTATTTCAGCCAGTCGCGTACATTCTGTTCAAACGAACCAGTTTTGAAACTGCAGAACGCGATCCCCGTGCATCCTCAAGTCTGGCTACTCGTCGTTCTGCTGCTTCCTCGACATTTTGATGAACTAAAGCAGATCGATTGCACTGAAAAAGAAGAAGGAAAGTTATAACAAAAACATTTAAAATTGTGAAACATTAAAAAAGGAACTTAATAATATTGTTCAGTTCGTAGACGTCTTTGTTCTTAGTGGCAAGAATAGCTCGTTCACTCAGCCAATCGTGATTCATATAATTGATTTGAATATTGGGAAATACTTTTTCAACCAATTCTTCTTTTGACGTTACAATCAGTAATACAGCAGTGTTTTCGCAAACGCGTCATTTTGACATAACGTGAAAAAAGCAGTAAACGTTGTAGCTGGTGGATTCGGGGCTATTTGTTGCACATTTGCAGCTGTGAAATAAACGCGTTGTCCATTTTCTAGATGTACTGCTAAGTGGAAAACAGATGGACTTCGTTCATGCATGATAAATGAAAGAATTCGCCATACAGCTTTATTGCTGCTTATGTATCTTCCAGCCTGATACTGTGCGATTTTATCGATATGTATGACCGCATTCCTATAACTTCTTTCTGGTTGCACACCAAAAACTGCCATGTCGCTGCCTTTATTCACGTACTTACAAATGTATTTGATCGATTTAACTGAGTTACGGTATTCCACGTTTATGTGCGTTTTGTATGTTTTTGATAGCAAAGGCGAATATGGAACACCCCAAAGGTTGTCTACTTCGATGTCACCGTTTCGCATTTGTATAGTTGCTAATTTACCGCCATTTTCTGTTGATTTTCTTCTGTATTAAGGATATCCATCGTTTCCTGTAACTATGTTGGATACTAATGCTCGAGGATATTGCTTAGAGCATTTTCCGTCTATCACACATGTTGAATTTGGATTCAGTGTACCGCAAGGTCCATGTATCATATTTTTCGTCACAACTTCATGCAAATTCTTATCGACGTCGACATCGGGTATTTCACCGCATATTACATTGTCGATTTCGTTTGAAGTGATTTTGTTATAGAGCCAGATTAGTATATGTGCATGTGGCAATCCTCTGTTTTACCATTCCACTGAGTATATCCAGCAGCGCACGGACCCAAACACTTCATGAAATTCAACAGCGATTTCAGCTTCTGCCTGAAAACACGTGCTGTGATGTCATGCCTATCCACAGACGAATGCCCAGGAAATAAGAGCTGTTGTATATCGTCCCAAGCTGGATTGCATGTGAATATAGTGAATAGATCTGGACACCCGTAGTGACAAACATAAGCAATTGCATATTGAGCGTACTCATGCATATGACGTGGACTGCCTGTATATGAAGATGGCCAAATTGTTAGTCTTCCAACGTTAGTTGTATAACCGTCATTTACAACTGCATATCGCAAATGAACATATTCCAGCCTTTCGTACATAATTAAATATTTCTTCGGTTACCTATGCAATTAGATTAATACTGTTGGGGTACAATATTAATCTTATTGAACAAGTAAACACTCAGGATTACATCACACGGCATTGATTTACCCCTTTTTAAATATTAAATCACTCAGTCAAAGAACTGTTAACTCAAATATGTAACATCCTCTAATTCTAGCATATAATGACGCAATACCACGTATTAATTTACATTCAACACCATATTCATTCAATATTTTCCATAGCTTGTCACTTATCACGCGATCTTAAGATTTTACCAAGTTCATAAACGCATATTACACCGTTTTATTTTACCATGATCTTTTTCACAAGTATACGTAAAGAGAAAATCTGGTCCACGCACCCTCTTCCACTTAAAAATGCACCCTGAGAACCCCAAACTTTATTTTAACTCTTTCTTTTCATAATTTAAATCAGAATATATTCGTATAGTTAATTTACTTACAACTCTTTCTGTTAAACGGTAACCTCTTCTAAACTAATGGCTCTGTAAATTCCACTTTACATTCTTGCTCCCTTATCTTTATGTGCTCACTACACTTGTTTAGTTTAATGGTGTGAAGTCTGTCAAGTAACTGTCTCAGTCTCTCGATCATTCGCTTACCCCCACACTATTAGTTCGGTACTTACTCCACAACTACCTGAAGACTTCCATATTTTCACGTATTTTACAGCCATTTTTATTTATTCTTGACTAATCTCATTCACACTTTCCAAACGGTCCTCATTTCAACTGTACTTAACTAATGGTTATTTCTGCTACTATCCATCCCCACTCACATACAGATCTTCGAAGTATTCCTTCTATCTTGAGTGAACCATTCCTTCTTTTAATTAAACGTTTACATTAAAAAATATCAATAAATTAATAAAGTCTGTCTCAAATATGCCTTCCTCCTTAAGTGAATTTTTTTCCTATTTTTCTTAAAGAACTTCAATTATTATTCTATTTTACAGAGTCAAACCACTTTTTTTTTAATTAACATTTTTTTAGCTCATTATTTTTAACGTCCACGTTTCCATAAAGGAAAGTCGGCACTAAATCGTCTTTTCGTTTTGATTGTAGTATGTTTACTGAAGAGCTCAATCGAAGCCCGTTGTTGCCTATCAGTACTCGTCTTTAAATATATAGTTTCCCTTTTCAGTCATCTGAGAACAAACGTTTAAAAAAAAGTCTTTCTCGACTTATTTCCTCGATTAAAAATTTTTCTCGCACATCTCACATTCATTTTTCTTTCAATATATATGAATCTCGAATAATTACAATATCTGTGAATTAAAGACGACAAACATATTATATATGAATCTCGAATAATTACAATATCTGTGAATTAAAGACGACAAACATATTATATATGAATCTCGAATAATTACAATATCTGTGAATTAAAGACCACAAACATATTATATATGAATCTCGAATAATTACAATATCTGTGAAATAAAGACGACAAACATATTATAAAAAACAAAAAAAAATGATTTTGAAAATTATGTTGCACGATTTTATAAAAAAATAGTAAAAGTAATACTTTTCTCTTTCATTGTATAAAACACATCCTTGTTAAAATGTATCCACCTTGTTAAAATAGTGTTTGCGAAAAAGCCGAACTGAGACGCTCTTCTGGGTCACCAGTGAGAATCAAAAGCGAATCGAAATCAGGTTCACCAGTGTTATAGCACTTGAATAAAGAGGTGACACAAAATAATGTTATTTTTAACACTTTCTATGTAAAAAAAAACAAAAATATCAGTGATAAACATTGTTTAGTATAAACACTTGTCTCTCGATTAACAGACACTTTTTTTTCGTTAAAGTTATTTTTCCTTTTGGAGGTAAGATACACGTATCAATATGCCTCTCTTGACCTTTAAGGTAGCAACTCTAAATAAAGATACGGTATAAGAATGAAACCGCTCCTGTTAGTTCTTAAACCAGGAGTTACGTCTTCTTTTCGCACTACGTTTGGATTAAAATTTTCCATACTGTGGATTTTTTTTTCTCGAATGAAATGTTAAAAGTTCTTTAGTATTTTCTTCTTTTGGTGCATAATAACTTATGATCTGTATTCATAGGTTTTCGAATGTCTTCAATACGAACTTTGCAAACCCATGAGATATGCATTTATAGAAAAGCTTCCATTTTTTAAAGTACCATGCGTAATATATTTATGCACTTACGCCACATAAAAATAAGGAGAAAATGTACCATTGTAACATTCATATACAAGTACGTAAGTAAATATGATATATTTGTTGCAAAGAAGATTCTGCATTTTGAAGAAGCAACTCTGTGCTGCTTTTACTCTTACTTCGATCTCTTGAAACATTTTCTATTGATTATTCAGTCTACACTATACATAAAGTGTTGTTTTCTAAATATGTTAAGTAGTATTCAATATGTAAAGTAGTAAATACTATTCAAAATAATTCGTTCTGAATTTGAGATAAAAACTGCAAAGTCAATAATTTATTAGATGGTCACTATCCACAAGACCGTGACTGAAGCATACTTAATGAACAAAATGACTCACAGGTAAATAACAAAAATGAAAACAAAAATATGACTGAGTTAAATGACAAAAATAATATAATGGTGGAATTTGCGTAGTTGCTGGTAGCTGGAATATTTTATGATATAGAAATTAGTGGTTTCTTAAAACTCGTAAATATAAAGATAGACCATATTTGATTCAGGCTGAAGAAACGTTAGAATATTGAGCCGAGTGAACCGAAAATGATGTGTAGAATGTTTATTGCGTTTTCGTACAAATTTTTCAGCCATAACATGATCGATGGGACAGTTCAATTAAAAACATATTTCGGACTTCATTTGCACGAGTCGAGGAATCAATCTACATTCGAAAAAAATATTTATCTCGAGAGTTGAGGTGCAATCGAATATTTCTCTTCTAATAATTAGTTGAAAACATAACGAAATATATATATTTTAACTAAACATATTTTTAAAATAAACATTTTTACATCATGAAATTCATTTGAAAAAAAAAAACACATTCAAAAAATTTACTTGTATATTTAACAACTTTTTTTAAATTTTACTCACGGCCTTAATAGTAACCAACAATAAAGGGGCAATGTTGATGTTTATACATACAGAATGTAGGAAGAAAGTGAAGGAAAAAAGTTAATGTAACATTTTGCATAATACTTTTGGTGGAAATTTTACATCAAATTAACGCTATTTGTCTCAGGCGTCTGTTTCCGGAAATTCCAAGATAAGTTTTTACGGATTCAAGCAGTCATTAGCAGTAACGAATTGCTATGTGAAAAATATTTAAATGTATTTCTACACATATAGTAACGAAAATGTTTTTTTTTTGTTTAGTGTTTAAAGTTATTTTTAAAATGATTTATTCATTTCACAGTATTCAATCACTTAAATACGAAGTACTTTATTGAAAAAAACTAAATAAAGAAAAAAAACTGTCTATAGAAACGTACAAAACTAATTAAAGATAACTACGTACCAAAGCGCAATTTTTCTGTCAGAGCGAGCAGAGAAGAATGAGAGTGACTTTTTAATCACAAGTTTTTTCTCTTACCTCCTGTTTACCTATCATATTATCCATATCTTATATAATCTTTTTTACCCTTCTTTTTTCATATATTTAAAATTTCTATCACATGGTCCAAAGCTATTTCTTTCTATTCGGTCGGCATGTCTAAATCACCTAAACGTGCTTTTTAATCCTACTTCAAACAGCTGTCTTTAGTTAACATTTATTCTAAATTTTTACTTTGTTATACATCGACACACCACATATTATTCTCAGCACATGCATTTCTCCAAAATTATTTAAATTTAAAAAAACGAGTTTCTTTTCCTATAAACAACCAACTATTTTGTCCTTTGTAAGATACAGGCAAACGCCTAGTTTACTAGGGACACGACAAATGAAAAGCAACATACCCAGATCGATAAAAAAATGTGTGTCCAAATAAAACTACCAGTTGTTTTTTTTCACAAATTATGTTTTTATAAAATTTATTATCATATATAAATAAATAAAAAAATAAATACAAAAATTCATAGGTTCTACCATGATCTTGGCGAGTTTTTCCAAATTGTGAGCATCAACAGCAATGACGATAGAAAATCACATTGCTGATTAATTTAAGCGACCTTCAATTTAAAAATGGTATAAATAATTTTTTTGTAGATTTTTAGTAAAAACTAAGTGAAAAAGATTACTTAAAAGTGAATTTGTGACATGAATAAAAAAATCATACAAAAAATAAAACCATCCCAATGTAGTCAACAAGAAAATTAAAGATGTTATTTTTTTTTCATTTTACGTTGTAATTCTTGAAAGAAAATAAATACACGGAGTTCAAACACCAGATGTTTTGTTTTGAAAAAAAAGTGTGATTTCTATATGTACAGATATTTAAAAAAATATTATTTCTTTTGTCATATATTTGAATTACTTACAAATTATGAAAACTACACGACTTCTAAGGCAAAGCGGAGGTCCTGTTTGTTTTTGTTATACTTGAAGTTGTCCTGTTGACTAAGTTAGCGAATGTGTTGCAATACTGTTTACTCAAGGAGATTGCTTCGACGTGTGTTTATATTTGCCTGCTTGATCGGCGAGTCACGCGTTTCTTTTAGAACTATTATGGGCATACTGATACTTCTGTGGTTCTTATCGAGTATTCAATTTATTTTATCCTAGAGAATAACAGTTTTGAAATGTATTTTAGAATTTTACTTTACTGTTCTTTGAACAATTTATAAAAATAAAGTTTTGTTTTATAAACAAATATGAATATTTTATAAACTATGATACTTAATGAATCGTAATAAATTAATAATAAAAGGAGAATGTCGCCGTATAGCGCCACTTAGAGAGCAGATTCTTCATCGTCGATTTAAATCAGGAATCAAATCTATTACTAAAAAAATTAAAACATTGCAATCTTTTTGAAGGTGGATTGGAAGGTGGCGGCTGCGGTAATTCAATTGGGTACTTCCTCGTCTTTCACGTCAACTTAATTTGAACTTTGAAATTGTATAACCCTTTTGGCCGTGGGCATCGTGATTAACAAACTGATTTGCAATTAATGTAAAGACGTTTTGTTTTGAATTAATTGCGAATTAGTTTATCGCATATTCAAAGCTTTATATATGGTAAAAATATATATATTATCATTCCTTTAATTATTTTAACACTTTCATCTAACTAACCAGCTTTTGTTTAAAAATTAATAATGATAATTATGACGACGTCTTAAACTTAGTAAATTAAAACAATATTTGAGTAAATGAAACAGAAATTATAACGAAAGACAAATCTCAAGGAAAATTTGTATAAGGAAGTGAATATTGTATATGAATAAAGAATGAAGAATATTTTGAGATAAATGTATTATATAATGTTCATTTAGTTTTTTCTTAAAAAAATGTTACAATCGATCAATAAAGTCGAATGTGAAATATGAATAATAAACAAAACTGTAAATTTGTATAAGTAAGGTTGTGTTTATCTTCAATAACTTATTGTCTATAACTTGTTTTACTTTACCGCAGTTTCTCTCTCTCTCTTGGAAATATTTTATCGTGTGGCGTCGGGGTGAGCAAACACATCACCGGATAAAATAAGTGAGTAGCACAGCACTTACAGAAGGCTGTGTAAGAGTAAGTGTGACAATAAAAACTAATATAAGGCACTGAAATATAAGTATAAATTATCGTTGTTATGCTATCTCTACTGTATGAAACCTAAACTACTTATACAAGGCTATTCAAAATATAAGTATAAATTATCGTTGTTATGCTATCTCTACTGTATGAAACCTAAACTACTTACACAAGGCAATTCAAAATAGTGGAAAAGTGTTATGGCGAGTAGCAGTACCATACATACTCGTATGAAGAAATATAATGTTGATACAATGTTAATACATGAATACATTGGACGGGCGTGACACGTCAATATGTCGGAATATCGAAAGAGAGCTACGAGTAGTTACTCTTATACACAGAATAATCTGGCGGGTTTAATACGAGTACCATGTAAAAAAAATCTCTTCTAACCAATTCGAATAATATTAAAAAGGTTACGTTAAAACCAGAATGAAATTTTTAAATGTGGATAACGACGGTAATGGAACCCGTAGCCCATGGGCTGGAAGACAGGCATCTTACCAACTAAGCCAGGAGCGAACATTAATTAGGATGGCCCAAAAAAGAGGTACTTCGATGGCTTTAAACCCAATCTCTCTCTATGTGTAACACGTATCCAAAGTTGTGTTTTAGTAGTAGGAAAGGCTGTTAGTTGAAGGTGTGGAACTTTGACGCGATAGGGAAAAAGATAAACGAAAAAATAAAAAGATCACCTGACGTCATATCACATGTAAAATATATAGTAATATGCATTAATTTTTAAGTCATCGTCGAGAGAAATAATTGACTGTCAATTATTCGAATTGCCTAAGATGCTTTTTTTTAATCTTTTTATTTGTCAAGGATATACTTACATATATACAAATTTATTACTTAACTAATTTTAATTATAGATTATAATTTATGAACTTACTTAATCTTATTTTCCTACGTGTCATTTTATTTTTATTTTTTACTAGCTGTACCCGGCCACGCGTTACTGTGGCTCAGTCTGGTTAAATGGAAAAGAAAGAAAAGAGAAAGCACACGTTTTTAATATGTTTAATTTCACAATGCTTGTGGATAAACAATATTTTTGACGTCTTTGAGCCACTCTCAACCTGTCGCGTTCATTCTGTTGAGAACGAAGCAGATCTGAAGTTGCAGAACGCGATCGCTGTGCTTGCGACCGTGCATTTTTAAGTCTGGCTGCACGTCACTCTGCTGCTTCCTCAGCATTTTGATGAACTAAAGCAGATCGATTGCACTGAAAAATAAGAAAGAAAGTTATAACAAAAACATATAAAATTGCGAAACATTAAAAAAGGAACTGATCAATATTGTTAAGTTCGTAAACGTCTTTGTTCTTGGCGGCAAGAATAGCTCATTCACTCAGCCAATCGTGATTCTTATAATTGATTTCAATATTGGGACATACTTTTTCAACCAATTTTTCTTTTAACGTCACTAAATTGCAGGAGCTGCAGAACGCGATCGCCGTGCTTGCAACCGTGCATCCTCGAGTCTGGCTGCACGTCGCTCTGCTGCTTCCTCGGCATTTTGATGAACTAAAGCAGATCGATTGCACTGAAAAAGAAGAACGAAAGTTATAATAAAAACATATAAAATTGCGAAACATTAAAAAAGGAACTTCTCTGTTCTTGGTGGCAAGAATATCTCATTCACTCAGCCAATCGTGATTCTTAATTACAAAAAACTAACAATAATGACAAATTAATACATCTTGTTACAACTAAGCAAAAATGTGTCAGTTTGTAAATATCAAATAATATTTGGTGACGTTTGTCAAAAGTCACTACGTTAGTCTGCACTGGCTAGGGATGGGGTATTCGATAGTTGGATTTTCGATTTTTTATACCTAAAATGAAATGTTCGTAATTAGTATTCATTCATTGTAGATCTTGGCCTATTTAAAGACAAATACAAATCATACAATACATTAGAAAGACAGTATAATGAAAATTAGGAATTAAAACGTCAGTTTAGAGTAAACCAATTGTTCGATTTATAAAAAAACTATTAGATTTGTAAAAAAAAAACGATTTTACCCCATCCCTTTGTGATATGACGTTTTAAACGCCGGACGACTCATCTTAGACTTTCTGAAGTATAAAGCAGATCGATTGACTGAAAAAGAAGAAAGAAAGTTATAACAAAAACATATAAAATTGCGAAACAATAAAAAAAGAAAATACACGAACTAAAAAACAAAGAAAAATCAAAAAAATGTTAACGAAATATTACACTTCAAACGCAAATCAATCGATACAGATAAATTTTAACGCATTTCACGATATAACTATGGCGGATAAAAATTTAGTATACCGTGTGTTGCTTTTACGTCCAAACAGATGGCGCTATTTTTCAATACACGTATTTGAAAATTTTATATTTATTATTTAATATTTAATTATTTATTATTAAAGAAAAATAGAAAAAACAGTCAAAAAACGAAATGAATGAATCCGAAACGTCGAAAATGCAATGTGACATAACTGTCAATGAGAATTATTTAGTTTGCGTGTGTTGCTGCAGGGGGTGCTCCCATTATTTCGTCTGTTTTATACACTATTTTTATATAACTGTATATAAAAAAAATATATATAAACATGCTTGTATACAAATGCAACCGTCTGTCAAAATATCAAAGCAATCGGTGAAGAGCTTTCGGAGATTAGAGATTTTCTATTAATGAACATTTACATTTTTATTTATATAGATATTTAATAACTAGCTTCAAATCTATGAAACTGGGAGACAGTATAACCGAAGACCCCCAAAAGATTGCAGTAAACTTTGCACAATATTTTCAATCAGTTTACCTAGATTCAACGGCTAAATATGACATAAAAAATATATTAAACAGTTCGTCAGACAGCCGAAGCATATCGCTCCATTCCATTTCTAAGGAAGAAGTGTTGAAAAGCATAAACTCCTTGCAAACCGACAAAGCAATCGGACCAGATGGGTTATCAGCCGACATTTTCAAAGTCTGTGCGAAATACGTGTGTGATCCCATCTGCTACATATTTAACTTGAGCATAAATACCAATACATTTCCCGTAAGCTGGAAGACAACCAGGGTCTGCCCTATCTTCAAATCGGGAGACCCGTTAGACTCTCATAATTACAGACCTGTAGCTGTTCTCTCTTTGCTTCCAAAAATTTTCGAAACTGTACTGTGCAACCAATTGACCCACCAAGTATCAACAAGACTTTTGGAATCAAGCATGGCTTTTTGCCAAAAAGATCGACAGTTAGTAACCTATTCTCTCTCACACAACATATTGCGTCAAACTTAGACGAACTTTCACAAACGGACGTAATATATACGGACTTCCAGAAATCTTTCGACAAAGTTGATCACGATATATTACTTTAAAAAATGCATAAACTTGGTTTTAGCGATAATCTAATTGGATTATTTGCATCATACCTAAAAGAACGATCTCAATACGTAACAATCTGTAACAAGTCTTCTGTGGAATTTATCGCAAGATCTGGTATACCACAAGGATCCAATTTAGTTCCCCTACTATTCCTCATATTAATAGAAGACATTCAAAATTCCATAAGTCACTCGACATGTTTATTGTTCGCTGACGACTTAAAAATTTTCAAAAATATCAATTCCCCTCACGACTGTGCACAGTTACAACAAAACGTAGACTCCCTAGTCTCCTGGAGTGAGCAAAATCATCTTCTGTTCAACATTAATAAATGTGTCTGAGTATCTTATAGTCGATCGTTTTCACGAATCCACCATCAGAATACTATACAGAGAGTGGCACTAAATAGAGTTTCTGAATTCAAAGATTTGGGCGTAACCTTTGATGTCGGACTCACGTTCGTTAACCATGTCTCACGTTTGATATCGGACTGTTACAAACTACTCGGTTTTATAATGAGAATATCAAGATAATTTATCAGCACCGATATCCTCCGAAACTTATATAATTATCTAATAAGAACCAAATTAGAATATGCATCTACGGTTTGGGCTCCTCATCAGCTCAAATATAAAAAAAATATAGAACAAATACAAAAACAAATCCTCAGATATCTATGTTATAGAACAAAGGGCGATTACCCAAAATATGCTCACCATGCTGAACTTCTCACGGTGTGTAACTATAGAAGCCTCGAAACAAGAAGGCAAGAATCCATTGCGATATTCCTAATAAAGGTTTTCCAAGGTTGCTTTAACTGTCCCGCGATTCTAGAAGCATTAAGTTTATATGTACCTTATAAATATAGCCGTGCAAGGAATCACATAGCTAAACACTCAGTCACGCGTGGTATAGAGATATTAAACCAACTGAATGACACTGTTGATATATTCTCGGTACCGTCTAGCAGTAAGAGAAGAATTCTGGCTGAAATTATTCCTAACGAATAAGCTAACGCAAGAAGCAGACCCTCTTTGTGTAACAGGAGAAATCCGTGCAAAGTGGATAAATTTTTTTTATTATTAATAAATATTTAATATTTAATATTTGAAATCAAACTGAAAATAAATCGAAATCTATATTGCATATGTTGCTGTCACGTTCAACAGGGGCGCTCCCATTATTTCGTCCGTTTTTTATACTTTTTTATATTTATTATTTAAAATTTAATTATTTAATATTTAATATTTAATATTTAATTATTTAATATTTATTATTTAATATTCGAAATCAAAATGAAACTGTCAAAATTTCAAAGCATTCAGTGAAGAACTTTCGGAGATTGGAGATTTTTAATTAACAAACATTTACATTTTTATTTATATAGATATTTATTATGTAATATTTAATTATTTAATATTAATTCCGAAACGTCGAAAATGCAATATGAAATAACAGTCAATGATAGTTGTCTAGTTTGCGTGTGTCGCTGCAGGAGGCGCTCCCGTTATTTCGTCTGTTTAATATACTTTTTATATTTATTATTTCATATTTAATTATTTCATCTTTAATTATTTTATATTTATTATTTAATATTTAATATTCGAATTCAAAATGAAACTGTAAAAATTTCAAAGCAATCCGTAAAGAACTTTCGGAGATTGGAGATTTTTAATTAACGAACATTAACATTTTTATTTATATAGATATTTAATATTTATTATTTAATATTTAATTATTTAATATTTTATATTAATTCCGAAACGTCGAAAATGAAATGTGACATACCTAACTGTCGATGAGAATTGTTGCGTGTGTCGCTGCAGGGGGCGCTCCCGTTATTTCGTCTGTTTTATATACAACCGTATATAAAAAAAATATTAAAACATGCTTGTATATGAATGCAACCTTTTGTCAAAATTTCAAAGCAATCGGTGAAGAACTGTCGGAGATTAGAGATTTTCTATTAACGAACATTTACATTTTTATTTATGTAGATAATCTGTATATATGATTTCTTAGAAATAATTAACACCTACATACCAAAACATATATGTTTTTAATATATTTCAAAATTGGAATAACTCTTGAAATGAAATTTGAGATAAACCTACTAAAAGGTTCGACTACGATGTTCTTGAATCAATAAGAAAACGGCTTGTCAACACAAAGAATATGCTTGAAGATAAAAGGGTACGAATAAAGTATAATGTTTGTTCAAGATTATCTTTGACATTTTTGTTGTTTGTAATATTAGTAAAACGTTTTTACAATCTTGAATTCCAAACTAAAATGTTTCACTTCCTAGAGATTATACCAATTCGGATGATGTTACATTCAATAGACAAACATTATTTTTTTATACTATTCTTTTTTGTGCATAGTTATACTGGTAAATGGTACATCTGACGGACTAATTGCCATATCGCAGTTTCTTCCAAGCAATCAGTTTATTCTGGAAACGTGATTTAAAAAATAAATTTTAGAAAAGAAACAAGAATTAATTTTTTTTGATTACAGAACTGTAATTGTTGGAGTAGACAAAGTAATTCGTTGAAGGATAAAGAAGAGGGGCAAAGAAAAATGAGGGTGAAGGGTATTCCGAGTAAAGTAATATTTTTCAATTTTCTATTGAAAGTGATAAGATGATTCATATTTTACGGTTCTTGGATGAGTGTGAATGCTTTAAACCAAGAGTTCCCAAATTGGTCGATTACCCCAGGGGGTCGGTTTGATTTTTCTAGGGGTCGATAGTTTCAATAAAAAAAATTAGGGGTCGACGACAGCAAAAATAGACCCCCTTTACTACTGCTATTTGTTTGTTACTTCAAAATATCTACAATTCCAATAGGTACCTAATTAAGAAGTAAAATAATTAACAAAAAAACACTTTTTTGGTGAAAACACATAACGTTCCAAAATTGTGAACGAGAAGGTAAAATGTGTCAATAAAAGAGTCACACGTAAGAATGCATGAAAATACATGTAGCTTAAATATGTCTGTGCATTCTCTTATCGAATGTATCAAAGCAAGTGTGGACATGTACTTATTTTGAATTTACATATTTATTTCATAAATGTCAAAAATAAAAAAAAAGTCTGCTCGTATTGTTTTGCTCTAATTTTCATCAGCGCAAATTTCAATATTAAATGTTGCACAAGTTAACGCCATAAACCGTAGTCCTTTTATCTTTTTAAATCCTTAATTACGAGTGATTAAAATGAAAATTTTGATATCTAGTGAAATATTTAATATCGAGTACTGTACAATCTTATTTTGAGTAAGTAAAGTAAATGACTAGGGGGTCGACGGTTTTAAAAGTTTTTGGTAAAGGGGCCTGCGGCCGAAAAAAATTAGGAAACTCTTGCTTTAAACTATAGATTCTATTAAGATTAAGTAAACACTCCCTTGCTTGCTTATATTGTGAAAACTATCCTCATATAGAGCTTAGTTTCTTATTCTATATTTTTAAGATGTAATGAAAATAAAACCGTTGATAACTTTTTTCTGCCATCCTTAGAAAAAGGTTTTTATTCTGAAACACGATAAATGGACTCATTTTTAGAACATATGACAAAAAATAAGTACCTACTCAAGTTTTTTCGATATCTTGAAATATTTACGTTTCGCTATGCTTTTATGTGTTTAGAATATTTTTTTCAGTAATTGTTTTATTAAATATCTAAGGAAAAAGGTATTTATGATATATTTTATGTTCGTTCGAATGTTTGTAATAAAAAAAATGCTATTTGTTTGACTAGCACGGAATGATGAAATGAAATTCTCCATTAAGTTTTTTTTGTTTATATAGTCTAGACGTTACTTTGTGGAAATCCATTATCAAAAGAATAATAATAAATCTCTTGACTTTGTTTACTTCCATTATATTTTTTATCAAATCATTATGCCATTTTCAAAACACACTCTACTTCTCAGGTGAATTATGTAAACTCTTTAACTGGCTCACATGTGGAGCAAGAATACAAAGTCAAGGGTTTTGTTTTGATTCAACTTTATGATAGACAAATACGAGTATGTTTCGTGCACTGATTTGTTGAAAGTGGAATGTTATAGATTATTTGCGAGTTGATGACATTACCTTTCACTTCATCTAATGCTTCCTACAAATGGTCTCCGAATAAACATTAAAAATGAAACGGGCAAGCGTGCACCTTCATCGAGCTCCACGGTCTTTCCAAGGAGAATGATGACCGACAATGTTACACCTGGTTGTATAGCATACAATTCCCAAAAATACTACACTATAGTCGAGTTCGCTCCTACGAAACGGTAAGTCCCATATGGGTTTCGCCAAGTGAGCAACAGTAAAAAATGCCTTTCTCGCACTCAGCAAGGACGATCTAATGTGAGATATCATTCCAAGACCACGGTCGATTGCCCCTCCAAGAATAGTTGTCTCTCGCACGACACACACGAGCATTTATTTGTTTCTGAAAAAGGAATTGTAGGAGCGCAGGAAGATACTCCTTCAATAGTAGTACCGTGTAGTTTTATTTAGAGCGAAGTTAAGTTTTTCAACACTGCTGAAAATATTTTCTTCATTAGTATAATAAATGATTTTTGTTTTAGTAAATGCCATCTTAAGCCAACGATCAAAATGTCCTGGTTACATAAATCACTGTGGGTAAAGAAGGAGAATTATATTGAAAAAGCTTCTTGAAAATTTAAAATATAACAAATCAAAATGAGTTTCTTAGAATAATAAAAAAAAACATAGCAAGAAACATCATCAAGGAAGTTGAAAAACTTTTGGCATATCATTTGAAAGAATAAATAGAGAATATTGCAAAAAATCCAGATCAGAATTATGGAATTCGGAAGAAGGGGGGGATCGAGATGATTAAGCCATTAACGATTTTAAAACTGAGAAATTGACATGGCATCTTTTTCTCTACGAGTAATAAATTCCATAAATCATCCCAATTTTATCCATGGCGTTTTCCTCAGCTAAGAAAAAATACTACATACAATATAATAAAGTATTTTCCCCTTATCACAGCATAAATTTAAGCGATGCTAATAAATACAGGTCAGAAAAATGTATATTAAAAATTAAAATATTTTTCAAAATAAAGAACTGATCGAATCACCGTTGACTTTTGATAACAGATGGGTTTTATAAGTCGGATTCAAAACATCAGATGGTTAAGCCACATTCCGAGAATGAGTTACAAAACATCAGATGGTTAAGCCACATTCCGAGAATGAGTTACAAAACATCAGATGGTTAAGCCACATTCCGAGAATGAGTTACAAAAAACTTACGAAACAAATATATTATTTTTTTGGAATGAAGGAAGAGTGAGAAAGAGGTAGACCGAGAAAAGAGTGGATGGAGATTATTGAAGAAATTTTAACCGACGGAAAGGTAAGATGTGTGGAAATCAGGAAAGCATGAAAGCATTCGAAATTTTCTGTGAAAGTACTGACAATTGTCAGAACTCTAGGCCTTAAGCTGCTTTATAAGTATATTTACTGTGTTGCGAGCAATTTTCCTTCTCTCGTGATATCAGATCTGCCCGCTACGCTGTCCCTACTATCCTTTTCACACTCAGGTGTGTCACCACTTTTAGCTGTTCTTTCTTTATCACTACGTGACGTCGCACTCATAAACAAGTATATTTCAATCTTCTGGTAAAGATTGCGCTGGACCAAGACTTATTTTGTCCCCCGTAAGAGCGTGAGTCGTGGTGGGATCGATATATGTTAGAGATAATGGGTAAAATAATTTTTTTTATTTAAAAACAAATTGGAAAATATTAAAAAAAAACGTATAGTTGAATCTTCAAAAATAACTCGATAACAGATTTTTGGGATTTTACAATTAAATTTATATAATATCGTCGTCGTCGTTGTATGGCTTCGTAGTAAAAAATCCACTCATCAATTTAGTAAGGAAGCGAAGATGTACCGTGGAATTTTTTTCTATTTTATCTTTACTTTTTAAGTGAGTGAGTCACACCAGCAAACTCACTACCCGTACCGTTATACTGCATCCAATGGCACACCGAAGTAAGACCGGCATGTTTTTTTTTTTAAATATATATAACCAAAGTTATAGGTTTTCTTTAACCCCCGAATATCAGGTGAAAATAATCTTGTCATTCGAAAAGAGTAGCACACTTGAATTTTAATAACAACAATACTTAAAATACTGAATTCGAAATACAAACTGACTTGATTATTCAAAAAAGAAATGTGTTGGTATTTAAATTGACAATTCGGAAAAATATAACGAATGAATGGTAATCATATACTGATAGTGGATTGCATTTGATAAAAGTATATTTGAGTGCGATTGCGCGCGCACCACAAATTGGTTTTGTTTCTCAGCAAGCGGGAGCGTACGTCTGGCGGGAAATAGTCGCCAGTTCTCGCTGAAAGACCTTCCCGATAGCATTCACACTACGCGACGCGTCGCGGCGGTCTCTCTAGGCCCAGCGCTGAAAACTACCCTTCCATACTTCGACTATCGATGAACGACCTTATCGAACACTATGCATAAAGGACAAAAAAATATCGTGAACTATTGTATTTTCATAGCATTAAAATATCATTTAAGTGTAAATAAATATAACGTGAAAAGTTGTGGAAAACTTAATGGGTATTTGTTTAAAAAAAAGTTTTAAAGAATTTGATTAAAATCAACTTTGTCAAAGTTGTACATTTTCAGTTTAATACTACTTGAAAAATAAATAGAAAATGAAAATATTATTGAAATATATTTCACTTCTTAATTTTAGTAGTTCGTTACATTTTCGAGTTTATAATTTTGATTTACGGTGCAATTTCGTTGAATTCATAGCTCCAAGTTAATGAAATTTTGATAATATTAAGGATTAAAAAAAACAATCGTAAGTATATAATACAATACATATTAATTTTATCTGTTTATTTTTATGGAGACAGTATTCTTTTAATAAGACGTTTTAAATAAAGTTGTGAAAATGTACCCTAATGATTTTAGAGAACTTTTTAATCTAAAATTATATGTAAATTTATAAGTATTACTTAAAAATTATTGAAACCTTTTCCCTATTCTGGTTTCTGTACAACTAATAAGTGATACTCGTACTATTGAGAGTTTTGTCCATTAAATATTATTATTGCTTTTGGTCTTCTGAGGTTCCTTTAATTCGTGTATTATGCATTAAAAAGTTAAATTCTAAGGACCAAATTTTACTTCATTTAAGTCGATATAAAAAGAATAACTTAAAAACTCTTTACTTTAAAAAAAATCTAAGTTAAAGTATTTCTCATATCATCTCAAGGCCGCATCTCGGTATAAATTAGACTTATTTAGTTGATATTGGTCAATAGAAGAATTGTCCGTCATAAACGTGTCTTTTAGAGTTATTTCAATTATTAATGGCTTTCAAGAACAAATATTTTAACACTCGTAGCTCACAAGTTCAGTTGGCCAAATGCGTTCTAGGAATAATCGAAAATAGGAATTATAATTTCGAGTTTTTTTATATTTCGTTTCTCAGTGGAGAAGACGACTGATTATTTCATATAAACGTTCTGAAAAGAACGACTTCTTTTGTTATCTGTGTTGTTTAATTCTTGAGTATTAAATTATTAAATAATATTAAATAATATAATATTTTTTTTCAGTGAAGGAAAGTTGAGAAAAATTCAATGCGATACAAAAGCCGTGACGCGATGCAAAATCATGTCGATGGGTTGATAAAATTAATAAAATGTGTCCCGTCCATTTCCATTGGTTTTTGAGTATTCTTTCAATTAACACATCGATCAATAAGTCCCGGGACCAACTACTAAAACAACATTTGTTCGCCAAAATTCTTCTTTATTCATCAACATTGCGTTGGAACGAATGTATCCTTTAAGAGCGATGCATTCGTTCCAACGCTTTCCTTACTTTTCTAGGCCAGCCGTGTAGAACGATTTATCTTTGGTTTCAAAATAGGCGTTAGTTTCGGCAATCACTTCTTCATTGGAGCCAAATCTCTTTCCCTGGAGCATCTTTTTGACGTCTGCGAACAGCCAATAGTCGCTGGGGGGCAAATCTGGAGAATATGGTGGGTGCGAAAGCAATTCGAAGTTCAATTCATGCAATTTGGCCATCGTTACCATCGACTTGTGACGTGGTGCATTGTCCTGATGAAAGAGAACTTTTTTCTTCTTCATTGGGGACCGTTTTTTTGCAATTTTTGCCTTCAAACGCTCCAATAACGCTATGTAATATTCGCTATTGATGGTTTTTCCCTTTTCAAGGTGATGGATGAATATTATACCGTGCGCATCCCAAAATACGGAGGCCATAACCTTTCCGGCCGACTGTTGAGTTTTTGGTCGCTTAGGACGACTTTCACCGGCTGCTCTCCACTCAGCTGACCGCCGATTTGATTCCGGAGTATAGTGGTGGATCCAAGTTTCATCCATTGTCACATACCGATGTAAAAACTCCTGTTTATTTCGCGTAAACAGTGCCAAACTGCGCTCTGAATCATCGATGCGTTGTTGTTTCTGTTCCATTGTGAGCAAACGCGGCACCCATTTTGAAAAAAGGTTTTTCATGACCAAATGTTCATACAAAATAGTGTAAAAACTACCAAATGATATTTTCAGGATGTCAGCTATCTCACGCAACTTTACTTTGCGATTTTCCATCACAATTTTGAGTTTTTTTTATGTTTTCTGGTGTAACAGCCTCATTTGGACGACCAGAGCGTTCAGCATAATTTGTGTTTGAGTTTGAACGGTATGTTTTCCCATTAAAAACCAATGTTTTATCAACACACGAAATTATTTTTTTCCATTGTTTTGAAAATAGCAAAAGTAGCGTCACTAAAACTATTGTAACTCAATGACACAATGTCGGAATGTCATGAAAGTTTGACATGTAATATCTAAAGGTCGGTACTAACTGAGAATTGTGTGGATTGGTTATTAGAGGCGCCATCTGTTGGTTAGTCCCGGGACTTATTGATCGATGTGTTATGCCTGTGACCTTTGTTAGGATTCGTATTCATGTTAAAGTCTTTCTATCTCTTTTTGTTATATTCAGCATAAATATTTCCATGTTCCTTTGTGCAGTGCCTTGTCACCGCATTATTTTTTAAGGTTTTACGTTTCCCATCCGTATTTGAGAAAACGTATTAATTAAAGACTTTCATTGTGAGACACGTTGGAAGGTTTTCTGAAGACTATGTTGTTGCTTCCAAATGCGCGTCAGCCTATTTTTATTCTTCTGTTAATTTCGTTGATCATATTCCCGTCTTTCCGAGGAAATCAAAACTTAGCAGTGAAAACAAAATCAAACTAACACCAAGAGAGAAATCATCGAGATGCCCTCGGATCTACAGACTGCCAAAAATCCACAAAGAAGGTACGCCCTTAGGACCCATCATTAGTTTGGTAAACTCAGCAACTCAAGCGCCAGCTATATATTTAGCACCCGACTTACAGCCTCATGTGATGAACTCTGCATCGTACATAAAAAAATTCGGAAGGTTTTCCCAACAAAATGAAACACATGAAAATCAATGAAACAGATATATTAGTAAGTTTTGACGGATGTGGTTTCCCTATTCAGAAACATGCTTGTAGATGAGACCACCGAAATTATCAAAAAACCAAAGACAAAATAATTTTGATGGAACACTGCGCATATTTTATGTTCGAAAGTCAGATATACAAACAAAGGACTGGTGCCCCGTTCACGAATATCATCGAATTAAACCAACATCTTCATCATACAATTGGAGAAAGAGGCGATAAAAACACCTCCTTTGAAACCAAAATTCTGGATAAGATATGTCGATGACACCTTGAGAACATGGGAATGAGAAATTAAACAAATTTTTCAACATTAAACTCTTTACATTCCCAAATTAAATTCCCAGTGGAAGTAGGAAAGGAACAGAAAATTGCCTTCCTCGACATACTAATAACAAAGAAAGACGACGGAACACTCGGACAGACTGTCTACAGAAAGGGAAAATACACGGATAGAATCTTAAATGCTGAATCACGTCATCATCCATCGCAACTCCGAACAGTGCAGAAAACAATGCTTACCCGATCTGAAAGGCACACGGAAGAAGAACACTACATGGAAATGGAAATAATAAAATACTCTTTAGCGAAGAACGGTTATGCCACCTCTTCCACGTCAAAAATAACAAAGGAAAGAAAACAAATCAAATCAATGAAACAGGAAAAGATTTTAAATAACATAGCCATATTACCATAGGTAAATCAGAGGTACCACCAAGATAATCGGGAAACACGCGGCCAACACGCCCTTCACGTCGAAGACTCTTAATAATGGAGACCTCCGCATCCAGACCAAGTCTGTAGATGCGTACCGACTGCTGGCCAAAGTGTCCATTCGGCTCAAAGTGCCATACTACACGTATCATCTGGACACCGAGAGACCCCTCGTCGTTGTCCTGTGCGCCGTCCTTATCTCCTACGGAGTTGAGGACATTAAGGATGAACTAAAACCACTTGATTACCCGGTCCTGAATGTCTTCAGGATGAATGACTGTAAGAGAAAAGTCCTCCCGATGGTGATTGTAAAGCTCACCAAATCCCCTGAAGAATATATATTCGACGACCTGCACGACATCTTCGACATGAAGATCTCCGTGGAGGAGCTGAAAAAGTCCACCTTAACAAGACAGTGTTACCGATGTCAAAAAATAATCCACATCGCTGGCAGCTGTCATGTCCCTCACGTGTGCGTTAAATTCGCATAGAACCACAAAAAAACCGAATGTATAAATGTGCGAATTGTAGCGATGCTCACTCTATACAGATATGGTAACTGTACCTGATACAAACTCAAATCTAGAAACAACTGAGGATGAAAATATCCCGATGATCTTACCAGGAGAAATCAGGTACACAATCAATGCCATGAAATTCGACAAGGCTACTGGTACCGACGTTTTGTCCATTACTATCCTTAAACAAACAGGTCGTGAAGTGGATACCATCTTATCAACACTTTTCAACAAGTGCCTTCTAGAAAAAGACATTCCATAAGATTGGAAATCTGCAACAGTAATACATCGCCATAAGAAAGGTGATCAAGAGGATCTTAGGAATCACAGTCCGATCAGAATGTTACCTACCCTATACAATATTTTTGCCAGGATCTTGACTAACCAACTCTCGAGTACTTTTGACACGAACCAACCTCGAGAACAAACTTGATTCTGGAAGGGTTTCAGTACCATGGATTTTATTCAAGTGCTGCGGGTAATAATAGAACGGTGTGAGAAATACGAACTTCCTCTATACCTTAGTCGTTGTAGACTACGACAAGGCCTTTGACTCAGTCAAGGAAGTTGCCATACTAGAAGCTCTAAAGACACAAGCCATTGATAGGGCATACATTCAGTTGTTCAATAACTTCTATAAGAATGCAACAGCAAAAATGTATCTCCACAAATCCTCCGAAACCTTCCGAAGTGGTAAGGGAGTTCGTCAAAGTGATACTATTTCCCTAAAATTATTCGCCTAAAGGCTGAGGGCCAAGTGATTGATGAAAAATACCTGAACCATTTGAGATTTGCAGACGATATCGTAATATTCTCACAAAACCCAATTCATCTTCAGCCCTAACTACAGGAAATGGCAGAGGTCAGTAAAGAAGATGGTTAATAAATTATTATTAAATATAACGTCTTTTTCCAGACGGCACTTGTTCAAAAGTGTTGATAAGATGGTATCCACTTTTCTACCTGTTTGTTTAAGGACATCAATGGACAAACCGTCGGTACCGGTGACCTTACCGGATTTCATGCCGTTGATTGCGTATCTGTCTCCTGGTAAGATCATCGGGGTATTTTCGTCTTCAGTTGTTTCCAGATTTGAGTTTGTATCAGGTACAATTGCCGTACCTATATCGGTATATAGTTCTTTATAAAATTATTCCGCTCTCTTTAGGATAAGGTCTCATTGTTTAGTAACAGTATTATCAGAAAGTTTAAGTGCAATGATGTAGCGTTTTCCGAAAGATATATTTTGCTCTTTTTGAGGCTTCTTTTATTCTCAATCGTCATTTGAACCATTTTGTATTTCATTCGGATATCTGTGCGAATATTTTGGCGTAACATTTTATTGACCTCTGCGAAAGATGGTGATGTAAAAGGAAGTTGTGTAGATATCATTTTTCTTATTTTTTTCATAAGATCTAATGTTTCCTGCGACAATTTTGATTATTTTTGAGGATATTAGCCACCATAGTTTGCGTTGCACTTTGTACTAACTGTTCTGCTATTTTTACTGTTGATTCTATTGCAATTGGAAGCTCTGGTTTGCCGTGGTTTTTAAATTGATTTATGAGGTCCAGTTGAAAGCCATTCTTATTTTAGCAAGTAAATCGTTGTCAATTATTCTTTTTTCATTTTTCTTAACCACTTTGAGACGTTCAGTTTTGGTGTTCTTTATTTTGGCTCTAACTATGCGATACTCCCTGCCTGTTTCAAAGTTGTTAAGAACAGTGCAGTCTCGGATAATAAATATTTTGTTTGAAAGGATAAAGTCAATTTCACTTGTGTTACCTGTTGGGCTTCTCCATGCCCATTTTCTAGAGTCTTTCTTTTTGAAAAATGAATTGATAACATCAAGTGAATTGCTTTGAGCAAACTCAATAAACCTGTTTCCTCTGTCATCGCCAAACTTTCCTACTGATTCGTTATATTTGTGAAGACTGCCGATTTGATTTATTGCTATTACCCATCAATATTGAAAAATAATTCTATTCGGGTTTTCATTGAAGCCCCTTTAAAAATAGTTATGATTGGTTGAAATATATTACCATACGCCAAAAAATCATCTGTTTTTTTGTATACAGAAAAATAATATACCATGCAATGCAATACATACATTTAAATACAGTATAAGGTGTCTCAACACAATTTAATACAATCTAGACGACACCGTTTAGAGAGCAGACAGGCGGAATATGTGTAAATACTCGTGTGTCCCGATGTCCGTTGTTGATTAACATTTTTTTCTTTAATGTACCTAATAATTATTTTCGCCACTATAAATTCAATTAATTTTCGGTGCCGTATTAAAAAAACTGATTATTGTAAGCCTCACCACTCGCACATGAAATTACCGTGTTAAACGAATTATTGTAAGCCTCACCACTCGCACATGAAATTACCTTGTTGAACGAATTATCGTAAGCCTCACCACTCGCCCATGAAATTACCATGTTTAACGAATTATTGTAAGCCTCACAACTCGCACATGAAATTACCATGTTGAACCAATTTTATGATATTGATATCTTGTCATTAATATACTTTGTAGGAAAGCCACTTAATAGGAAAGTATGAGTTTTCTTTGTTTCTGTTTTTATTAATCTTAGACTTTGATCCACTTTTTTTTCTTATCTCGTATACGTTGCGTTGATGTTACTTAGTGAAACGTATATCAAACATAAAATAATATTAATCTTTAATATAATTAATTCACACGTTCCATATGTTTAAGTTAATAAACTTTTCTTCCTTAAAGATTTTCTTTTGAGGAAATGTGAAAAGCAACAAGCATATGGACATTACCTGAATTCGTACAAAATTAAAAATATGAAACAAAATTTAAAAAAAATGTATTTTTAGATTTCCAAATTTTTATTCATACCATAAATTAGGAAGTTAATTTGTTTCACAAAGAAGAGTCATTCATTAAACAGTGGTTTTTAATGAAATCGAGATCGGGTAATACATATTCATGGTGTAAATTTAAATGAGTATTAATAACTTGTTAACGCTTGAAGTATGTGTGAGTATTATTTTAAATATCGTCGTAACCTTTTACACGGCAATTGGAAAAAAATATAACAATATTTTAGCTGGTTGGTTGAAAAAGATTACCGCGTGGCAGAAAAAAAGTCTAATATTAAATAAATGAATTATTTAAGCATTTAAAAAAACATTCATAATGAACATCTTTATGATTGTCAATTAAACTGGTTTATTAATTTCGGATATACTTAACCGAGTTATTTAATTTCGAGTCAAAATAAATGTTTTATTCATCTCAAAAAGTTTTTTTTAAATGGAAAATTTGTTTAAATATACTTTTTTGGATTTCAACGCGGTAAAAAAATATCAATGAATATTTTTCACATTTCAGTTTAACCCAGAATATCACTCCCTTTGTGCGAGTATGTGTTTGAATTATTGGAAAATGAAATTTTTTGGGGTCGTGTAGGGAAAAATCTTTTTAAAATAATTATTTTACAGCTCGGACTTTGAAATTTTTGACAATAAGTTGATTAAAATTTAATTGATGACGCAGAGTCATTTAAAAAGGGTCAAAGTTGAAAGAGACAAAGTATTTTGTAAGAAATTAGTTAAGAATAATGTTATTGTGGACACGTTTGTAGATACAAACGATTTTTCTGCAAAAACTTGTTTGAAGGTCTTTAGCCCATTAGATGACATTGATTATGTTTTTACGTAAAATCTCTTCTTTAGAACAAAAATAACGCGTTTTTTATTAAAATATGAATTATTTATGGCTACCTAGTAAGTTGAACATTAATATATTTAAATATTTTATTATATTGTATATTACCTTGTGCTCGTAATTGTAATGATCCTCGCGACACACGTGTTTTTACCTACAACCTTGAGACAACTTTCAAGGGGAATGATCCCGGTATGATAAGAGAGCAATGCTTAGGTCTAACT
>OX463838.1:40441589-40482166 GCA_949825065.1 Odontocerum albicorne
AAAAAAATGCGTGGTACACCACCTATTCCTGCGGTTTGAAAGTGCGGACGGGAATGGAAATCGGCATATAATACCTAGTACGTGAAACGAAAAATTTATTGATGAGACCTTTCTCTCTCTCTCTCTCTCTCTCTATCTCCCTCTCACCTCTCCCTTACTCTTCCTACCACTTTCCGTCACCCCACATCTCTCTTTTCTTCTCTTAAGATTAATTTTAAATTTATCTTTCAGAATTAACCGTAACTTTATCAAGAATCTCAAAATTTTATCTGATTAATGGATAAATGTAGTAGAGAACAAGAATTCTCAAGCAATATTTCTCTAAGTGGGTTGTCCTGTAGAACATTTATTTTCAAGAACTATAAAAAAAATTGAATAAGACAAGTTGTGCACTTTAATTTTTCCATTTAAATATAATATATTTCTTAATTCAACGTTAAAAATTTGTGAATTTTTTTCACATTGAATTAAGAAAAAAAAAACTCTCCAGACAATTGTCGACAAACATATTTCTGTGTACCGAAACATTCTTTTCCAATGTCTTAATAAGGCTCGATCATGGACAGTTTTCATTTTTAGAATATATTTAAACCTCCTTTTAATTATCATTATTAAAATATGACATTATTTTAATGTCCTTCGATTGAGCATTCTAGAATATCAGTCACGAAAAGAGAATTAACAAAAATAACATTGCAACAATTTATAAAATCTATTGGAATATTGTAAGTGCTCCATTGCATATACATTTTTATGATAGTTTACTCTACTAGTGTGTTCTAGAGAGAGCAGTGATTCTCAACCAGGGATCCGCGAAAGGTTTTTGGGGGGTCTCGGAGCGCGTGGTGCGACCGCCTCGCTTGCCTCACACTCGCTTTTTTTAATATTTATTTTATAATCAGGAAATAGAACCACATCTTTTTAAATAAACCTTAATGATTATTATGTAAGTTAAACCTAGAGGGCTGCGAAAATATTTCATGATATTTAGGGGGCTGTAAGTTGTAAAATGTAAAATATTTCATGATATTTAGGGGGCTGTAAGTTGTAAAATGTAAAATATTTCATGATATTTAGGGGGCTGTAAGTTGTAAAATGTAAAATATTTCATGATATTTAGGGGGCTGTAAGTTGTAAAATGTAAAATATTTCATGATATTTAGGGGGCTGTAAGTTGTAAAATGTAAAATATTTCATGATATTTAGGGGGCTGTAAGTTGTAAAATGTAAAATATTTCATGATATTTAGGGGGCTGTAAGTTGTAAAATGTAAAATATTTCATGATATTTAGGGGGCTGTAAGTTGTAAAATGTAAAAAAAACTACTGTTCTAGAACAGTCCTCTAGAGGATGCGGTACTTGAAAAAGGTTTTGTTTGCACAATGTGCAATTTTAACTTTATGATCACATTATATTACATAAAAAAACGTTCAATATAAGAAATCGCCGACTGGTTTATATATGGTCACTTTTATAAAACATTCTAAACTGTCCCACCACTCCTCAATATTTATTCGATAATGTTCAGTGCCTCTCAGGTCAGGGACGTGCGCTACGCTCAAGCAAAAATTGTCTTTAGCATTTCCAGTTCGTATATCCTCTTTCACTACGTCCTTTATTGTCTATGCAGTCGTTCTCTGACATCAGTTATCGTTTGCCGTAATAGTCTCGCCCTCGCTGGTTTCCTTCAAACACTGTCAAAGTAAGACTGTAACTTGTCATTAAACAATTGCTTCAAAAAAAATTTTTATATTTTTGTAAGGTACATTGTACATGAAAATTTAAAAAAAATTAAATCTGTGGTATTGTTGTCTGGTTGATTGAAAGATTTTGGTAAATCACTAATCTCCCCATCTTTATACTTTTCAATAGTGTCTAAATACAAGCATATTAATTGAACCATGCAAATCTCACTCTCCTTAATTCTAACATAATTGGGCGAGAAGATCCTTAGAAATGAAAAACCAAAGATATTAATTAGCCTATACAAAATATTCCTTGGGAGTTTCATTAATTTACTTTTCGTTTTTCTGTAACATGGGTTGGAAAGAGAAGGTCGAGTAACATACTTGAACATTATGTTTTATTTTACCCACGTTTACATCTTGTACACTAAATACTAACTTAACACAAAAATAAATGTATTTTCTTTCAAGTCAACAAAATCCGAATTTTAATCCAAACCATTACAGGATTAACAAATAAAGTCATAATAAAAATAATAAATTTATTTGGTCCATATTGTAATGTATATCAACTATATTTAATAAGTTTTGTGTTTAAGTCATTAAATACAATTTAAATTTAAAAAAACTTTACCTGCAATAATAAAAACAAAACATTAACTAAACGATAACGAAACGAAATCCAACTATAGTTAAAGTTTTCATCACTATTATAGAAGAGTATGAGTAAATTAAGACGTAACCGAGAGTTGAAAATGTATCACAAAGGTTCAAAAGTGTCCAACCTGAACATATTAGAACATGTATCGTCTGATACCACGCCGGTCACACCCAGTGTGTGACCAGTTACAGTAAAATTTTAAAACTTCTACTCTCAGTAGTATATCAAATAGACGTGTTGTGTCGTTATATTCTGAAATGTTGAAAATTGAATGCCGCGTTTATTTGAACAAAGGACAAAGACCGGTTGAAGTAAAACGACGTTTATATGCTGTCTACGATAGTTCTTTTCTGTCACATTCCGCAGTGAAAGATTGGGCTAGGCTAAACAGTTTAACTTAGAGAAATAATCTATTGAATATGACCCTCGTCATTTCTATTATCCATAAAAATAAACTATCTTTAATATTCGTATGTATAATAGAGTTTAATGGTTTTGCTAAGAGATTAATGTTACGTATACGTTATGAGCAAATCAGTTTTGCAAGTTCTATTTCTGGCGATTACATTCTAGATCTGTAATACTTATATTTCTTTCTAGATCTGTAATACTTATATTTATTTCTAGATCTGTAATATTTATATTTTTAAGGACTACTTTATTTCTGTTTGGTACGTTTAGTAGTTAATACGATTCTTCATATAAATAATAAAAATGTAAAAAAAATGATAATAATATTACATGAAACGACATGGATCGACCCTTGGAGCAGCGTCCTTTTCTACCCCTAAAGGAGAATAGCACCAGAAAAAGTTAAGGATGCAGTATATTATTAATTTTAAAACAATGTTACAAATAGATAATTCAAATCAGGCATTAAATGAATAATTGAGCTATTGTTAAGAAGCACTATAATGTCAGACCTGATGTGTCATTTATAACACAAACAGAATGATCACCCCAAAATATAAAGGGATTAGAACAAACTCTCCTGCAGGAATGTCATTGCAGATAAATAATAACAACCAGAAAGATATGTGAAGGCAAATGCGTGAAAACCCAGATTTGGATTTTTAAAAACTTTTTCGTACCAGTGGGAATCCCGATTGAATCTAAATAAAAATAAAAAAAGAAACGCTAGCCAAAATAAAAATCTGCTGATTAAAAAAAATCTGTTGAAAATAATTGCGAAAAGAGAATTAACATTTCAATATCAATGTCTTCTAACAAAAAGATGTTTCTTAAATAAAAATAATTGGGTAAAGAAGATTTAAATTTCAATATAAGCGCCCTAAATTTTTTTCATTTCTTAAATGGTTTCCACTAAGAAATGTAAGGCAATGAACCTTTTGAATTTTATTTATGCAACTTATTCATAAGATTTATCTTAATGAGAAATTCCAGTAGGTACATATTGCGTTTATGATGGGTATTCCTAATTTTGCTACTACTAATTATAAAAAGGATTTTGGCGTCGGCAGTAGTTTTTAAATACTACTTTATTTTGTGTCATACTCAAAAGACTTTATATCTTGGATTAAAATTAGAAAATAATATAAAAGATTGAGTAGGTAATGATAGAAGAGTTTGAAAAGTTATTCTTTACGTTGAAAAAAGCACCCGAGTACTAATTTCTCCAATCTGTAGGACACGATAAAAATGCCTACGAAATTGTATACGAGTAAATGACTAAAATTAAGTTTTTTGTGCTCTTTTTATGTTGTGTGCAATAAACTATTAGGGTAAAAGATGTGAAAAGTAATACTTATGGCAAAATCAACTGTTAAAGTAATCAGAAATTTTCCCTATTATAATTTAGTCTTCTCAAGATTTGGGGCAATCCAAAGAAAAAAAAATCTTGAATCTTTATCCAACTAGTGAACCATTTTTATTAACTATTCCATTCTTTTTTTAATTCGACGACAGGGTTAAGTTCTTAGAATTTATGTATAAAAAAATAAAATAACCAATGCTCGGATAGTTAAACACAATTTTAGAGAGCACTTTTTTAATAATCGCCAGTTTCCTGTCTCGACACACATCCTTAGCCTCATATTCATCTTCTCATACAACTTCTATGGTTTCTCTGATTTTCCGAGTTTCCTTCTTCAGAATAACATTCACTTGATTCATCATACTCTACTTGGACTTCTTATCACACGCCTGCCATTCACATTTGCACTATATATCTTTATTGTTAGTTTTTCTGCGTTCATTTATTAATATTATATAATATGTATAACTAGTGAGTGCTTTAATTTGTGTCATTTGTTCTACGATTCTGTTACAAAAAAATATGGTGTACAGCGCCATTTTTTAATTCGATTTTTATGTGTGAAACGCACAATAAATCGAAAGTAAAAAACACAAAGCAATCTTTTACGAAAATGTATTTTTGATCTCCTTCATCGCTTCTTTCAAAATTCGGTTTATCAAGTTCAAACATAGTTGCATAAATCTTTCTTTATGGATATCTAAGATAAATATTTAAAATTTCATTTCATCATTCATAAGCAATTTTAAAGATGTTAATTAGTGAGGAAACGTGGGTAAGGTAGTGTTTATTTTTATAGTTATTTTTCGTGTGGTAAGATAAAATACATTTTGATGGTTATATTTTGAAAGCTGTTTTTCGAGTTTCGAGATTCTTTGTAGCTCAGTAACGATTTTTAATAAAATTCAGTTCAAAAACTATATTTGTGTAAAGTATAACAAAAAATTAACAAACGCTATGATTTTACGCTAGGGAGCTCTGAAAAGGTTTGCGTAAATTCAGTTATTTTTTTATGGAAACTCGTTTTCTTGTGATTTTTGTATGATAAAAAGAGGTTTATTGTGTACAAAGAATAACTATGTGAGCATGTTTTAAATTGTGTAGGTAATAATTATATCTAATAGTAATTTCTAGTTATTTAGTAGATAAGTGCACGTTTGAAATAATGAAGTAGTTATGTATTTAAGGATTTCTATATAATAAAACTGTGGGGGTTACTGAAAGGATAAAACAATGTATATGAGTACCTGAGATACACCTAAATGTGCCGACGAGGTTCGAAAATCTCTGCGCCGTGTCACAAGTCACTGGTGGCGGTGGTCAGAGAAAGTATGGAATATTTGGGGAAGAATGAATCAAGACAAAGGAAAATGATGTGGGTCTAAAGAGATACGATGAATGGGATGTGTGTTGTCTGATTTAAATGACAATGAAATAACAAAGCAAGCTGTGGAAGCCATAATATAATATACGAGCGGATGTGAGAATGTATAAAAAATAAAATGGAATAACAAACCCTATAGTGATGTGGATAAGATTCCAAGTAGGTACAATGCGTGTTTTGTTTATAAAAGGGTATGCTCTGCTCAACAGAGAAACTTATAAAAATATTTTGGAACTGTATAAGAAAGGTACAGGATGGCGACAAAATAATTTAAATATTTGTTTTCCTATTAATTTTTAAATAAACTAAATGTTTTAACCGTAATATATTTTTTGATTCATAAACTTTTTAATATTTGGTGTAAAAAATCAAATTAGTGAAATGTTTGCCTTTTTCTTGTTCTTGGATATTCACTTTTAGTTTGAATATTTTATTTATTGTTTAACTGGTAAATTGTGTCAATTTTCGCACGTTGTGGTATTGTGTATCGCTCCATATCACATCAATTGCTTTATGCATATAAGAAAATAAAATAATAATAAACAAAGAAGTTACATTTTTTAAATAAAAATGTTACTTTTGCATCACCTGTATTAGAAAAAAGGAAAAACTTGACAAAATTGTATTGACACGAGACTTGAATGCGTGGGTTGGCGTAAAAATGGATGGGTTTGTATCAGTGTTACGCAAGTTTGGTGATCGACGGACACATGATTATGGGGATAGAATATTAGAAGTATGTTTGGTCAGTAATCTTCTTGTGTCAGATATGTTTTTGACCACAAATTAAATCATCTGTATATGTGGAAAAGAAGAAATGAATGATCATAAATTGATTGCGAGTATGTGTGAGTAAATTATTCACTGCAAAAAAGCATTCTGGATACAAATGTGTTAAGAGAAACTATTATTTGACTATCATTGGTGATAAGACAAAGTGTTAGTTGTGAGAATCAGACGTGAAAAATGATAAGTGATGGATAAAATACTGAAGAAGAATGAATGAGTATGAAAAATATAATGGTAATCACAGCAAAAGACGAAATTTGGATGTAAAAAGGCGATGCATGCTGGGATAAGGAACTTAAGAACTGTGTGAAAAAGAAAAAAAATAGACCATGGAGAGGATTTATCGAGCAAGAACACGAAAAAGTTACGAAGTTATGAAAAGAAAAATAAGGTATTTAAACAAAAGGTTCAGAAATACAAAAATAAGGCTGGAGACAAAGAAGACAGGAATATGAATGCGGAGCGAAATATAAAAATGTCATTTTAAAAATGGAAACCTCTTATGAAAAGTTCTAAAATATCTCTATTACTTCAAAAATTTATTTATTATCTTTTTGATTCGTTTCAACGAAAGTGGAAATCGACGATAATATTTTTTTGCAACAGATATGAAAACGTTTTTAAAACTTAAAGCGACTTTAAACAAAAAATATACTTAGTTACTTTGTATAGGATTATGAATTCGTAATTGAACCCATTTTTAACATAAGACGGTTTTCTTGATAAAAATAACTGTTTTTATCACATTTAGTTTTTAATAATTTTATCGGTATTTAATAATTTTAATAATTTTATTTAATTTTATTTAATAATAATTTTATTTAATAATTTCTAATAACTTTATCGGTATCAGTGACATAATGAATATATGTTGGTTAATTTATTTTTTGTTCTTGATTAGTTTTCACCTGAATTTGCACAGCTTTGACTATGAGAACTGACTGAATGATGTAGAACTGGCGAATTTACATTTTTTTTAATGAATAAGCTACTTAAAGAAGCTGTAATTTCTAAGTTTATTTACCTTTCTTCGGATATGGCGGTCTAGTAGATGACCCTTTTTAATGGATATATCGAACGCATTTTACTCGAAAACGAATATATTCCCGGTGCAAAACAATGTAAAATATCGAAGTATCAGTACCGGAGAGTATTATGTCAGCAATTTTCTTGGTAAAATTATACTGTCGTTTAGGGAATGGGGTTTGCAGTTTCTCTGGCAATAGTTAAATACACTCGTTGTAAGTGCATAATTGTACTGAGTATTGAGTTTCTTACTATGCAAGCCACATAGTCCCATTGTTTACAGTGTAACCAACTATTATACGACAGTTGGCTCTAATCAACGGTACATCGTTTGATGTTAAACGATATCATCAAACCTTTTTTACTGCTGTCATTTTTAGAGCACTTTAATGTGACTTCTGTAGAGTGCTTATCATGATTTTTATCTAATGTGAAAGTTGATGCGATAAATTTTTAATATACCGCTATTTTGGTGTTCAGTTTTAAGATCATGACTATCGGAACCTTACTTACAAAAAGTCCAAATCGACCGTGGATCATCGTTAATCTGTTTCATAATCTATTATAACTTTACAGATATATGAATGTTATATTCGAAATAATAAAAAAAATTAAATGTTTAAGATCGTGGCTGCCGAGATGTAGTTTATTTACAAGATAAATAGCGTATGTTGCTCAATCTAATGGGAAAGAGAATCTATTGATGTCACAATTCTCAACATATCAGTTAAATATACGAAGAAAAGATAAGACTGTGTTTATAATGCAATAACTCTGTCAATAAATTTTCACGAGGGACATCGTTCTAACAGTTCATTCAGTTATGAGACTTTATATTAATTATCCTGAAAAGTGTGGTGGAATTAAATGCGCATTTTGCTCTGTAGGCCTGATTATATGCGCATTTTAATATGTTCATGTTAAACGTAGACCCAGGGAATGAATGATTTACTTTCTTTTCTTTAACGGCAAATGTAGAATTTTCAACGAAAATAAAAAATAAACAGTATTAAGTATACTTTTGTGCTTTATAAATATGTATAATGCCGATAATTTGAAAAATAAAAGTTGATAATAAGTTAATTGTTTTTCGTTGGTTTTTTTGACAGCTTACGTTGTAGACTTTTTTCATTTAAAATTATGTACACTATACCAACCCTACATATTGTAAGTTTTATGTACATCCATGGAGTAGAATTGTATAAGAATAATAAGTAGCACTCTTTAATATATATTTTTTTAATAGTGATCTTTGTTTAATAAATGTATCTTTTGACCAGCTTTACTCATCGTTTTTAACTGCCCAATTTAGATGGGTGTTTAATATTAATAAACTATATCTAGGGCTGAAATTTCTTTAAAAAAGATGTTTCATCTTGAAATCCTTTCAAAAGTAAAAGCTTTTACCTAATCCTTCGTTCTTCGTCTCTCGTAAAAATGTTTTTTTAAATACCTACTTACCATCACACCGTTTGCCTTTTAGGGTAGGCATATATACAGTGTGCTAGACTTTATTATCTTGACACAGATAATTGCCCTCTTTCACATCGTTACACCTTCTCATACAACTGATAACATTTCCTTATTTCAAAATATCACTTATCAATTCAACTCTCAATTTTCTATCCAACCATACTTTATTTAGTCTTCTTCTACCACGCTTTACACTCATATTTGCACTGTATGTTTGTTTTTCTTGATTCATTCTTTCCACGTGTCCAAACCATCTCAGAAAGCTCTTCTACATCTAATTCAATAATAATTCAAATAATGCCAAAAATACTTGTTAAAACACTCTTGAAAAAAAAAGGCAAAACGTCAAGCATTAAGTAGCCTATTTAGACAACAAAGCAGGTAAGCAGGATTATTTATCTCGGCTGTTTGCTCTGATTAAAAGATACAACATGATAGCGAGAACCAATTCGTAATGAGGTAAGCTTTAAAAATACATAAAAATAATAAGTAGATGACATAAAAAGGAATATTTTTTTACAAAAGATTGCATTCAGACAGTTTTTTTATTTATTTTATGAAATATAAATTATAAACACCACTTTTTTCGGTTTAATAGTACGATTAAACCCGGGACTTCGCTAATATATAACAATTTAATTATCTCTCAAATTATCAGCCCTGTTAATGCTTTTTGGATGGATGCTTATTATAATTGTTGGACATGATTTTTATGTGGTTATTGAGATTATGATGCGGTTGAAATTCTACAAGGGATAACTAGAGATTTAACTATGTGTGTGTAAGGATGTGAATGCTGAGTGTGAATGTTTCAGTTGAAGAACTAAGTATTTAGGACGGATATGTAGGAATATGACATTTTTGATTAAGGAATTAGTTCGTCACAAATGGTGTTTTTTTTTGCTTTGGTATTTTTACTTGTAGTCTACGGTTTCAGTTTCCTTTAAAGCTATTTCAATTGTTTATATTGTTTTATAGATAATAATTAATAAATAATAATCTAAAATGAACTTATAATGATGTATAAAGTATTCACAAATCATCCAATTGTGGGCGAACTTAAAGTTTTGTTCGAGTAGTTTAAATGCACGACTTATATTTATTTTACTTTTGAAAGTGAAATACTTTTATTTTATGCAATGTTTGTTTTGGTAAGTATTTATAATTACTTGAATGACGAATGTGCGCAAGATGATAAAGAAAATAAATATAGGAAAGAAGCACCTGAAAATTAACTGGAACTGAATCATGAAAAAAGAAGATAAAATATAAAGAAGAGCATACAAAATGTTAATCTTTCAGAATACGGGGCTAGTAACACCCCCAGCTTATTTTCAAGTCCCATTATTGTAACACAGTTTTGTTTTTAATCTCCAAGAGTTCCATGACCTTGTTGATAAAACGCTTATTTCTCAATCTAGGGGTTATCAGTTCGATTTCCTTTGATACGCATTTTTTTGTTAAAAAAAGGTTTCAGCCTGTTTTTAATTAAGACCTCTTAAATATTTTTCTCGGTGTTTGGAAGAGATTACTTGGTAATAAATTAATAAGGTTGTACTATATACAAAGAAAGTGTTATACAATAGTACATTACTCTAATTCAAGCTAAGGTGTGGTTTGATTTCTAGAAGGAGAAATGTACTGGTCTAATATTCAGTTTTTAAAAATAGTAATTTTTTATAATAAATTTTCAATTTAAAAGAGTGGCATAGTCACCATTAAAGAATATTGAAACTATAGAAACAAAGAATCAATATTATAGAAAATATTAACAATCGACCTTTTATGTAAGGTTATTGATGATATTAAGGATGATTTGTTCCGTTCTATGGAAAATAAATTATGAGATGTATTTCAACGTATCGCAGTTTAAGTTAATTAAAATTTAAATTGTGTTTGTCATTAAAAGATAAAACAAAATCAAGATATTTTTATACATTAATACATGTGGAGGTAACGTCCGTCTAAATACGATTCATATTTATCTAAGATATATATTTTTTTCTTCAGTTCAATGTTGTGACTGAAATTCCTTTGGGAGGGCCTTTGTCACGATACATTTCTAAGGGCCAAGTTGCAAAATCTATTTTAGGTTTCAATACAAATATATATAGGACAAAACCGGCTCCTTCAATTAACCGATTAATATGACTAGGTATGTTTGGCCGACTAACCCCAATGATGTGTTTCAAACTATCAAGACTTAGCCAATCTTGTCATACCATGTCTAAAACACAAAGGTCTGTCATATGATTCCTTACTACATTATTAAAGGATGTGAATACCACCAGGCACAGCACAGCGGGAATCATACCATTTCACCTCAACGTTTCGAATTAGCTATTCAGACATATTGAAGAGCATGGCTCGAAGTTAACAGTGTCTTCTGTCTCATTAATCGAGCCTTTGGGCTTGAGAACCACTTGAGTATGCAAGCCACTAACAGTTCGTCACCGCACGTGTAGGCAACAGTCACATGCATGTAGTGCGCAAAAGTATTGTTACCATACATAATCTTTTACTGCACTGGGACTCTTTACATAATTTTTTCCGAGTATTATCTAGAATCAAACATGAATTCCCGGTGAAAGTCAAGAGTCTGACCAATTAAGCGACGGAGGTCGTCTTTCTATTCAATGAGGGGTAGACTGAAATCATATAAATGCCATTATTCTTATTTTCGTGTATAATGTATGTAATATATTACACTTTTAAAATACACAGTGTAATCTACCGAGCTTACCACAATGTGGTAAACTCTTCCAACCAACCAGAAATACGTTAAAGTGGTTTTAAATGAAAACCAGATTGGAACTTTTAAAAAATTAAAATGGGCCTTAATGGGAATCAAACTTACAACCTACGAGATAAAAGACAGGCGACTTACCAACTAATCCACGGAGGTAGTCAACCAGTCTCGTTTATTTAACAACGGAGGGACAAGTTTCAATTTACTAGCAAAAAATCAAACGTGCCGCTGTAATGAAAATTGTTTATGGCCGACCTGGATATTTTTCCGTTATAAAGAATTATAAATATGAATAAATCGAATAACATCAAAGATTCACGCTCTTGAAGAACACTCAATATGTATAATCATTTTTATGAAGGAATGAGAAAATATTTCCTTTTAAATCTCAAACTTTAGTGTATTTACGAAGCGTGCCTCGAGTCTGTAGGCGCGAAATAATCTAAATATAAGTCTTCTGTACTCCAATCAAACAGACACACGGCTATATTTATAGTATTACACTTTAATCTGAATTCTAGTTATGCTTTTTTACGTTTGATGTTGGGAGGGGTTCACATTTAGTAAATTAGACAGCATCGAGGAAAATAAATTTTCATTAATATACAAATTTGGGGCCAGAACATAATTAACTATCATTTCATGATTTTGTAAATTTTTGTATAAATAGTAAAATTAAAATGTCGGCGGACGTGATCTAATGGTAAGTATTCACGCCAAGCAGGGCTGGCACTTAAGGTTCAATTTTTGGCGAATCTCCCTCCAGGCTGGTTACATTCTTAAATAATTTTACACTTAAATTTGTGTTTTTTCTGTGGCCTAGTTAGCTTGACTTCCATCAGGTTCGGTCCCCGGTGGTATTCAAAATAACAATAAAAGGATATTTATCTGGTAAAAAATTCACCTGGTAATAAAACTTACACGTGCTAGATGTTTACGAGTGTTGTTGGCTCTTCATGTGTGGGGAAATATTGAAAACGCGTGCGATGACGAGCCAAGAATTCCAGTGGCTGTAAACTCGAAAACTAGATTAAGGGGGTATGCTACTCTAGAGGCGTGAATTTTGGCCGTTTTTTCAGATTTAATAAAAAAAAATTCTATACATTGTTTTACAGTTTGATTATTGACGATTTGAGAATGTATTGGGTGTTACCATAAGTTGTGTCCGTTTTCTTCCAAATGAAGAGAACAAGAGGACACACAAAAAAAATTACAACAAATTAGTCAATAATGTATTCTCTTTCATTATTTATAGCTTTTTGCCAACGTTCTACAAGTTTTTCAATGCCTGTGCGATAAAAACCATCCGGTCTTGACTCGAGGAATTCGTCCAACCATGTCCGCACTTTGACGTCATTATTGAAGGAAACGTCACGCAAATTGTTTGAAAGCGACCGGAAGAGGTGGAAACCGACGGCGCGAAGTCTGAAGAATATGGAGGGTGCGGCAGGACTTCCCAACCAAGCGTTTGTAGGGAATGACGCGCGAGCAAACCAGCAGAAATTATCGAACGTTGATTTTTGTTGTTTTCACTCAAAACATGTGGAACCCAAGCGCCTAACTTCTGGATTTATCCCATTGATTTAAGATGGCGGTATACAGTCATGTGACTACAATTCATCTGCTCAACCAATTCTGCGGTGGTTTTTAGGGGGTCTTCATGAATAATATGGTTTAAGCGGTCTTCATCGAAGTCCACTGGTCGTCCGGAACGCTCCATGTCTTTCAGATCGAAATTACCGTCTTTGAAACGCAAAAACCATCGACGAGCTGTCCTTTCATTCATAACACCTTCATCGTATACTTCGCAAATATAGGAACAGAAGGAGTTGTCGAAAATGATCACTTTCGTTTACTTGACATTCCAATTTGAAGACTTGTAATTAAATAAAATAATATATGTAACGTAAAAGCAAACACAATATCTTGTAGAGCAGAAAATTTTCTTTTGATTGACGTATAACCTTTACCATTTTGTTTTACTTTTGGTGCTCATTTTTAAATTTGAAAAAAAAAACGGATACAACTTATGTTAACACCTAATACAATTTTTTTTTGATAAAAAGAAATTTAAAATTCAAGATGTTATCAGCTGTTATATCTTGTAAAAAAAGGGGATTAGCTGGTCAACATGATTGGAACCCTTTCGTAAATTTCAAACAAAAATCATATATAGTTTCTTCATAAGAAATAATGTCGTTATACTCGTAGTTGGTACCAAAGAGAAAAAAACGTATAATAGCGGCTGCCTGAAAAAAAAAATTTTTTACCCTATTTTTCAATTTTTTAAAACATTGTTTTAAATTTTTCAAGGTAGAAACGATAGAAAAACATTTATCAAAGTTTTATACCAAATTTGAAGGTAATCGGTTGAATAGAACTCGAGATTTTATGTCGACCAGGTCGAAAAAAGTAGTTTCGAGAAAAACGCGTTTAAAGTTTTGAGCAAATCGTGAACAGCAGACGTACGTCTACGTTGCTTGAAGATTGAAGCTAAACTGAACACTGAAGTAAACTAAAGATTTTCAAAAGAATACGTTACTACGGCCTTTGGTTCCTTAATATTTAAATATTTCGAGTTGACTTTATCAATGTATAATTTATACCTGCGACAGATGTAGACCTTCCAGGTAGTTGGGTATTGTGCGTAGATTATTGTCCGAGTCATTCCAGTGCGGCGTAATTGCTGCCTCATTTACTGCTATAACTTTGTAAACATTAAGAATTTTATAATTTCCTTTTAAGAATATATTCTTAAAGGTCTAAACTTTAAGAATATGCAAAAAAATATTTTTTCAAATTTCTAGAGTAGAATACCCCCTTAATAGGGCCACATTCAAATTTAACTCCTGGTCATGCTTTTTAATATGTCCTAATCACCAATTAAAAAAATATGAATAAAATATTCACGCGGAATGAGAATCGTCTTTTTGATGTCATCCTGCGATAGATTTTCTGGTGATCTTGATGTTTATGAGAATTTATTATATCAAACCGAAACATTTTTCTATTTCTTTTTTAAGTACAAACCACTACGATATCATAACTGCGCTACGCCTCAAATATAACGTTAGGCTGTTGAATTTTTCACCCTTAATGCATCTCTGTTTTTAATGACAGACGTTCAATTTAGGATACAAAACAGTTTCAATTCATCGCTTTTAAGTTTGAGATTCAAACAACCCCCAAGACATCACTTTCAAAGCGCAGAGCAAGCTTTAAAAGCTGTAAATTAATGATTAAATTCACTCAAAACTTTTCAGAACATCGATTGTTTAAAGCTGTTTTGCGCATCAAAATTTCATGTTCACACAATAAATTTGAAGTCTTCTTCGATTTTTACCAAGTAGTAAATTCAAAAATTTAATTGGAAAGTTTTGCTTCTATTTATATTTATTTACCGATAAATTAATAAAATTTTAATACACGTAATATAAATTATAAAAAAATTATATTACATCCTAGCAAGATGTCAATAAACACTTGAATATGCTAAGTAATAAAGATAAAGTAGAAAACTTTCTGGTGGAAAAGGGTTGATTTTGATTTGATTTCCATTAGTTTAGAATTAAAATAATCCATTAATTAACGTAATATTTCTAAATATTGAAGTCAATTTTGACTTTTATCTCTAAAGTTTAATATATTTTATGACGACTTCTGCGGTCTAGTTGGTCGCTTAACTTCTAATCGGGGATTTCGGGTTTGATTCCAAGTGGTACCTGAAAAAAGGTGCAAGTGTGGTATAGAGTTCGTATATGCGTATGGATGAGTATATATTTCATAACGCCATGTATTCTGCGGTGTAGGCAGAGAGGACATATCTGAACAATTTTACATTCCAGCACACAACAATCGACTACGCCATATTCACACATCTTGTGCACAATCTTCTATTATTTTTTCTTCTCACATTACCTTCTTAACGAATCTGATCTACTTAATTCAGCCACGTTGTCCTCGGTCTACCTCTTCCTCCCATACCTTGCTCTTCTGACTTTAATAAACGCTTAGTCGTTATTTTTACATTTATTCTCTCCACATGTCCAATTCATTTTAATACTCCTTTCTTCATATTACTAAAAATATAACATTTATTCTTGAATTAATTTCTGAAATATTCATTGCGCATTCTTTCATATATCATGTACATTTTTTCTCAGTGTATGAATCTTCACAGAATAAAGGTTTCTTTCATCCTTCTTCTATCACACCAAGATTAGGCAGGCACTTCTATGTATGAATTTGTCTGGTAACAATTCTTATATGTGTACTAGTGTTGCCATCTCTTCACATGCGGTAGCATTGATAACACGTGCAATTACGAACGAGTTTCGTGCCTACTCCAGTGGTTTTAAGTCCGAAGACTCTATCAATGGAGCCGAATACAATGTTGTTTTCCGGCCGTGCTGTTTAATATGTTTAAATCACCATTTCGAATAATTTGATGGGTGCCATATGCTATGTTTTTTTTAAATATATTTTATCTCAATTACTTAAGTGACATCGTTTCGATTTTTTATTCCGGTCATCGTTTTTTATTGCCAAAAATAGTATTTTAGAAGAAAAACGTGTAGAGTGATCATTAATAAAAAAATACAAATCCTGAACGGGTTAGAATAGTGAGAAAGGAGGGAAACTTAATAATTGATTCTCAGCTTGAGTTAATAACTTTAATAATTTGAACAGCAATAAAAAATTGTATTGGATATTATTCAAAATACACTTATGTTTAAAGGATATTTGAAGAAATATAATATCAGTCAGTACAAGGTTAAATTGGATGGATTTCCTAATCCAAAATTTAACAATTTTAACATAACTCTAGGTATATTAAGAATGTATGCACATGTATCCTTTTACTAATATTTTAGTTCCCTAAATTATTAATAAATGTTTAAATTAATAGTTTTGGATATTTCAGTTACATATTAAACCTCTTTCAAATTATTTTTGATTGATGATTCTAAATCGCAAAGTAGCTACATATCAAGTTTCAAACAAAATTCATTTGTTTTAAGACATTTAGTATTCATAAATCTAAAATGGTTTAGATATTGATACTTTTGTATACACTTATGGACTTATAAATGTACATATACACTATAAGATATATTTACCATTTACAAAGGGATAATTTTTTTTTATTAAACAAAGTAAATTATTGTACAAACATTTGTCAAGGCTATACCTATATACAAATTTATTACTTAACTAATCTTAATTATACTCGTATGTTATAATTTATGAACTTACTTAATATTATTTTCCTACATTTCATTTTATTTTATTTATTCAATCTTAATATATGAGATCTTAGAAATAATTAACACCTACATACTACTTATAACTAGATAACAATTCTTACACTTATTATTTAGCAAAAACAAGTCCACTCGTTCAGGCTACTTGTATTCCATCACATTCACTCAGACCTTGGTCGTCTCAGCTAATATTGTAGGTGGACTAGTCAGGCAACAGATAATGCTTCGGGAGCTTGTGCTTATAACGGAAGGGTAGGTCGGATTTACTCTCGTAAGCCCCCAAGGCAGCGACTAAGGGATTGCTGTGATTTTGTTGGCTTTTATAGAACTTCACGGTCCAAGCGAGGATGTGGTGTTGTAGGGTTTCTTCTCGCTGTTCGGTGTGAAGTCGGGTAAGGTTTGTTCTGGGATGGGTGTTAAAAGATATCTTGAATGCCTTGTTCTGCACTCTCTAGAGTTTCAGGTGATCCGTGTTGCTCACACTACCCCAAACGGGTGCAGCATAGGTCAAGATAGGACGAATAAGGGTTTTATAGAGGAGGAGCTTATTTTTGGGTGAAAGGAAGCTGCGTCGATGAAAGATCGAACTGATAGCCCCTATGCCCTTGTGACCCTTCTGTCTGATGGTATTCAAATGGGTTTTCCACGTCAGTCACCGGTCAAGGTGCAGGCCGAGGTATTTAACCACGTCCTGCCACTAACCAGGCAACCACCGATGAATAAGGGCATCGACGGCACTCTTTCCTTGATTTTTCGGGAGAACATGATGGCCTCAGTTTTGGCGTCATTGATTTTAGCCTCCAGTCCTGGTAGTATTTCTCAAGGATCTCAAGAGCAATCTGAAGACGGCGACCAGTTCGATCCACCTTGAGTGACGATGCGTAGCATGCCGCATCGTCAGCAAAGAGTGCGAGCTAACAGTTTGGGGGAGTAGGAATGTTGTGTGTGTAAATGTTAAATAGACATGGTCCAAGTATACTGCCTTGGGGGACACCCATAAAGATGGGCCTGGCGGATAACGTAGAATAATGAGTGGTGACTGTGAAACTTCTATTGGAAAGGTAGGATTGAAGTAGTTTCACAAGATAGAGTGGAGTGCCAGTAAGGAGAAGTTTGTGTAGAAGGCCATCATGCCAGACAGTATCAAAAGCCTTCTCGAGGTCCAGCAGTACCATGCCAGTAATTCTGTTTCTATTGAAGCCCATCGACACGTCTTCCACGACACGGGTAAGTTGCTGGACCGTGTTGTGTCTTGTCCTAAATCCAAATTGCTCGTGAGGGAATGTATTATTGGATTCGTGATGGAACTCTACCCTTGAGGCAACCACTCTCTCAAGGATCTTGCCAAGACCTGGAAGAAGGCTGATGGGTCTGTAGCTAGTTGGATTTTCGGTAGGTTTATTTGGCTTGTGGATAGGAACAATATTGGCTGTTTTCCAAATACTCGGAAAATAGCCATTAAGGAGTGAGGCATTTATTATTTTAGTAAGAAAAATCCTCGCTTTGAGTGGTAACTGTTTAAGAAGGCTATTGTGTATATTGTCGGGACCAGGTCCTTTTCGTGTTTTAAGTCTGTCAAGGATACGACCAATTTCGGACGGGGTGCAAAGTTGCACCTCGTTTTGGTTGGTCGGGGAGTAAGCAAAGCTGGTGAAAGTGTCCTCGACAGCTTTGTTGACATCAACATTTCCAAGGTCGGAAGTGATTGAGTACGTATTCTCGTAAGCGTCCGCCAAGGCATTAGCCTTGTCAATGCCAGAAACAGCCAACCCTGAGGCTGTGCGCAGAGGTGGTATGCTTTGAGACGAGCACTTGATACCCTTGACGACTCGCCAGAGAGTACCGTTACCCGGTTCTAGTGTCGCCAATTTTCTCTGCCATAGCAGGTTTTTAAGTAGGCGGATTTCTTTTTTGATTTCATCTTTAATGACGTTTAGAAGTGTTTTGTCACGTTTGTCTAGTGTACGTCTGTAGATCTGTCTTTGTTTTTTAGAGATATAAGGAGTTTGATATGAGGAGTAAGAGTTATTTTGTATGGAGTGACAATTTTGAAGGGAACATTTTCATCACGGGCATTATGGATGAAGGTGAAGATGGTATCTATCGCGGCATCGATGTCCTGTGGGCTCACCAGAGTTTCAGGGATAAGTTGCGTCAATGCGGCGAGGAGTTCCAATAACGAATCATTAGAATTCATTCAAACAGCCAGTAGACAAGTTGAGCTGCTATGAGTATTATTTTGAAGATATTGTTAATTTAAAAAATGGATATTCCTAGTCTTTTCTTAAGGCAACGTATTTGAATATGTTCGTAAAACAATGAATATATAAAAAATATTGAGCTAGTGATTTTTTTTTTTCTTTTGTATTTTACATCACCAAAAAACTCACAATATCTTTGAAATAAAGTTGATAAAAAGCCTCTTGCAGATTTTGATAGTATTAGCCTTACAATTATTCAAAGCACTAACAATTTCATGCTTAAGATATCGAGAGACCGATTAAGATAAATAAAGTATTTTTGTAATTTTCACCCGAAAAAAATGTGGTTCGCAATGTGTTCCTCTACAGATGTAGATATATGCACTATGACTTCTTGAGTGAGTATAAAAAAATTCCGAAGACACGAACATCGTTTCGAATCGGCATGTGAAGTAATCAAAAGCAACGCGAATGTATCTTTGGAATTGTAATATGTAATTTATTTGGAATCAGTCCAAGTTGTAAAATTGATTTGTATTGGTTGGGTATCAGTGTTGTGTCTGGAACTACTTCTATATCATGAAGGTTCATGAACTAAAAAGTTTTGGTTTCAACACTTGCAATAATTGACGAGCTATCAATAGTATCATGTTTGTATTATTGTTTAATCAATCATTACTCATAGAGTTTATGAATGTTAGAATTTCATAGGCAAAACGAAGTTTGTGTTGAAAGCAAATAAACACAATTCAATGCTTTATAAACCAAGTGAATGAAATTTTGAAAGAAGGAAAGGTGAGTAGTAAGAAAAACAAAAGGTATGAGAAGATGTATTGATGTGGATGAGGTGAAGGAAGCATGTCGTGATAGAAAAGTTAAGCGTTCTTTCCTCATCGCCTACCCCAACAGGTAGATGAAGTAATGGTATGTATGCATATATGTACACAAAGTGGTAATAAGATTTGGGTTAAATGCATGTGGTATGATACAAAAATGACGTCGATTATTTCGTAGCCTAGTTGACAAGACGTTTGTCTTTCACTTGGGGATTTAGGGTTCGAGTTTCGATCCAACCCATGAAATAAAAATGGGGTCGCTGTTTGGTCAGTCGTTTTGTGTGTTAACACTAAGCTGTAGCGCTGATGATGGAATTGCAATGTTTCATCGCGAAACATTTCTGTATTTTTTCCAGTAATTAAGGATTTGTATTTTTTCAAGAATAAAACAGGTTTATGTATTGCGATCCATGAACTTTTTTAATCCCTTCTGTTTTGTTTAAATTAACTTAAATTATAAAACCTAATATTTTTTTAAGTGCCCACCAGAATGTCAGGGGTTTCTCATTAAATTTCAATAACCTCGGTTTCAATTGTAAAAATTTTATTTTACCATTATTCAAAATAACATTTACTACTTATTTCTTGGAATATCTGTAATGAAAACACAATATCTGTAATGGTTTATAAAAAACCAACTAACCTGAGGCTATTTTGTTTTAGATGTTTACACAAACTTTATTTCAAACCCATTGTAAAAATTTCAAAACATTTTGTTGGATAATAATAAATAAAGCATATCTGATTTTATTATCTCCCTTTAAAGAAAAAAATAGACAAGAGTACTGTCTAACTCTTATTTTATTTACAATATGTTCAATGACTAGAATATTTTTTACAATCGTTTTGAAAATCTAATATATTATATATTTTTATCAAATGTTTTCTTTTTACAGGAAATATGAACTTTGCGAGGTTATTTCATTCTACAATAGTATAAATTTCATTTTAGTAACAATAGTAAAAAAACTTCGTACCAAAGATATTTTTGAAATAATTGGCTTGCGGTAATCTCTTCCAACTTACGAAAAAGGTGTCAAAGAGACCCTAAGTGAAAATTTGACTTTTTCTTACTTTTTCTTAAAGGAACTTTATCATTTTCACTCAGAGTTCTGCCACGTGAAGATCACTGGTTCCTCCAAACTCTCCTCGAACAAGATACCCGGCTCTTCAGACACTGTAACAAGTGTCACTGAACTATTCCTTACCCCATATATCGAGTTCAAACTTAAATTTAAAAAAGTGGATACAAACGGGAATCGACCCCTCAGGTTTAAAGTAAGGTATCTTACCCACTAGACCATGTAAAGAATGAGAAGAATCGCATTCAAAATATAAGAACCAAGACTACCAATCATAAATCGGATTTTACTGTTAATTTATTTCAGTACTATTATAAACAGAATTGATCCATTGAATATTTTTTGGTTAATGTAACGATTCTTTTAATTTAAAAAAATGACTTTATTAGCGTTCCTTCGTAATAAATGATGTTTTCAATGTGCCGCTTATAAGCGCCACGTAATATTATATCGCTACCCTAATTCGTAAATTTGCTAACTCCACTTTGTCGAAAAACGACTTAACAATTGCATTTTGTTCTCGACATTCAAATACACATGCTATAAAAATTTGACATGTCCACAATTATTGAAAGTGCCTTAAAAATGCCTCACGAAAAATTGATAACTCCAATGCTACCAATTCCAACACTGCAAAATGTGTAACTCCACCATTTTGTATGTGAATCCATTAGAATCAAGTAGGATTGTGGTAGTGGTCAAAATATTTAATTTAAAAGCTGAGTTCGGTTACGCTATTTTGAAAAAAAGCATTATTTCCTATGAATATAAGTATAAGCACTATTTTGTTAAGATAATTTGAAGTTTTTCCCATTATTTATGACTCAATATCTCATTTTATTCAACTAAGGGAGTTAGCTATTTTTCAACTACAAATGCAAAGTTGATGACTCAGCAGGAGTCATCAACTTTGCATTTTAATTATTACTGTGTGGGCTTAAACAAAATTGTGTTTATTTAAATAAATATGAATATTTAAAGTATTAAAATACTTTTATAAGTATTGTCTATTTTTAAAATTATGGTTAGATTAGTGACATAAAATCGTAGGAGTAATCAAGAAAATAGTAAAAGTAATGAAGAAAATCGTATGAGTGATGGTTTTCAAGAAAGTCCAAATTTATTCATGGAATGGCCAATTTTAGTCGTTGATAGTGATAATGCAGAAATCACATAATATTATGTAAATACAGATACTACTCAGAAGATTTGTCAAAAGGAATTATAGAAACACTACCTGACACGGTTTACAACAATATTATAATTATGGAAAGTGCTGATAATACGGATATTGTACAAAATTCGACTGAACTGATAACACAATCCGAGATGGTATTTAACACCATTGATGGCATTTTAAGTGATGATGAAAGCCAAGGAGTCAAAATTTCATTAGTGCCGTATTCACATAATTCAGATTCAAATTATTCTAATGGACCACTTCAACCTACTAAAAAAGTGAGAAAGAAAAGGTGTGACGTAGATAGTTCTTCTTGGTTCTCTACTAAGAATAAGGCAAGCAGGGAGAAAGGAAAAATATATTTAGGCAGAAAATAGGAAAACAATGGATCATGGAATAATAAAATACCGAAGAATGATAAAAAACTTAAAAAAAGGTGTAAATGTCATGTTTCTGAAAAAGGCTTATAAGCTCCACGATATAAATCCAGAATAAATAAGGAAAGAATGTTATATAAAAATCGGGATATCAATAATGATAAATATTATTAAAACACATCTGCGCTAAAAGGAAACATCATCAACTACCGATAAAACGTTACTCCAAATGACTCTCGCCTCCAAAATAATAATCAATTTTCCTGTAATATCGAAGTTGGTTTCAGCAATTTTATATCAAAGATGTTGGTTCGAATTCTGAAAAAAGCTTTCAGAAATACTCTTTAATTATTATTTAAACACAAGGCTTTTGTTGCAACGTTTCATCAGTGGTCTAAAATGACTAATAAATCAAACTAAACAAAATTATTACTACCATTGCCTAGCTGGTAAGATGCCTGACTGTTGCAGTTTCAATTCCCTGGGAGTTGCAGTTTCAATTCCCGTTGGTAACTATTTTTTTTCAAATAGGGTTCCAGTTTAGTTTTTTATTAAATTTTATAAACTTTTTCTCATCGGTTGAATGAGATTGTCACATGGTAAACAACAAGCCAGCTTATACTTTATACAACGAAAGTGTAAAACAATACAATACAAAATTAATATTTAAAATGATTGCACTTTTATTTGGTTGCATTTGTAATTATTTTAATAATTATTATGGTAAAACCCATCTTTTAAGTGGAAAAAGCAGTATCTTTAAATATCCGCAGTGTTAACACCTTAACTAGAAATACATTATAAAAGTCTAGGAATGTTGTAGGTTAGGATGATTCTGGTACAGAAAATCCGAAGGTAAATAAGTATCCGTTGTCTCGGGTAAGCGGCGATTTATACTCTAAGCGGACCACCATCCATTTAATAAAAGTTACCCCTGCTTCGAGCAGACTGCAATTAAGGAGTGTTTGCATACAACTTGACGACGTGAAAAACTCTATTTTCAGACAAAAGAAAATGTTTAGTTCCATTGAAATTTTCATGTCGGAAAATAATTATAACGAGCACAAAAATATTCAGACTTCTGCAAGCGCTGAGTACTTTAAACCATTAAACAAAAATATTTTACTTTAACATAAAAAAAAAAACACCTAAAGAAGTTTTTTTTGTGAACACTTTAACAATAAAAAATTCTTTACTTGTTTTTAAAGTAAAAATGATAATAAGTCGAAAAAATGTGTATAATATAAAGAAGTAGCTTGACATTGGATAAAAGCGACTAGCTTCCGTGCAGATGAATGTTGGCTATGCACCTGTGCTGAGATACTTTTCATGAAAAAGTAGACCTTTTTACACTTGATTATCATGGGTTAAACGTTTGTCAAGAATGTCATTACTTTTGTAAATTAAAATTTTAGTATTCCATCATGTATTGTGGTCAACTATTAATTTTATTTTATTTGAATAAATGGCTCGGAGATCTTTAGTTTAACAATATATATTATAATATAACAAATATTTAGTTTAACAATATAAGATAGAACAAAAAAAACTTTCCAACGAAGGTAACAAAACGTGAAGCAATCCGACAAATCATTGCGATACATTTGCGGAAATACTAAAGTAAAGAAAAATATCTATTGAAATAAACTTTAAACGACCGTATATTTGGCATAGTACCTTGACATACATGATTTATTGAGCTAATGAGTAAACTGTCAAACATCGTTATGAGGGTTCTTTATGCGTAGGCATGAAACCTTAGATCTCGACTAAGTATTTCGTGGGCTGAAGTAAAGCGGCCCATAACAGTTGCTTTCCTTGGATTTGAAAATAAAAATGTTTTTAATTTTTAAGTTAAGCAAAATGTGTTTTGTGGAAATGTGATCAAAAGAGAATAATATATCCTTCTTAAGAAAATAGTTTCGAGGTGCTTTGTTTTTAGGACTATCTTGGTTACCCGCTTGGCTACTCTTATTTTGGACTATCTTGGTTACCCGCTTGGCTACTCTTATTGTTTGACGTCCAGAAATGGTTTAATTTATTTGCAAAAACATGCAGAAATATAAATACCCTTTAATGCTGCGTACTGGCTCCTTCCCTTTTTTCATTCGAATCTCGACGCGACAAAACTGTCTTTGTTCTGACCGTCTTATTCTAACTCAGGTGTGGCGCAAGCAAAGAAGGATATTCTGGAGGTATTTCGATGTCGTAAACAAAACATAAAAATAATAAAGAGATTATATCTTAATGGCAACGAACTGGTAGATGGATGGTGGAAAACATGTTCGGGGAAAGAGAGACAAGTGAAGTGAAGGAAAAAAAGTAAACGAAGAATTTGATTACATTTTACAATAAAAACATGAAAGCTGTATTAAAATCGACATTAACAGTTATATATTTATTTGATTATCATAAAGATTAAGTTCGTAGTTACCTGTGTGGTGGTAATCGGTAAATCATTCGATAACAGTAGATTATCGTAACATCAAATATTCACAACCAGCAAACTATTTCCATTTATTCCATTTGATATTTGTATCATATGATATATTGACAAGCGTTAATAATAGACAAGCGATTACTCATTTTTCACTTAACCCTTAGAAGAGGTTTATAATTATTTTCAAAGCTTTAGGTTGATTGAAATATGTTGTATAATTACAAGCTCGCTAAATATATTGTATAATATTATATATATAGCCATGTACGTAAAATAATAAATAAATATATTACCTGCTGGTGACGAATTTGCTAAACGTTTCAATTAAAATTTAATCATTTGCAAGCTCTGAAAGCATTCTGACTTGATACTTTTAAATTCTAAAGAAATTAACTTTTCACTTTGTAATGAACTAGTTAACAGGTTTCGGAGTTGATGATAGGAGGAAACCATTGACTTCAAAATCGGTAGACTTACAATAATAATGATAGTTGGTGAAAGTGTATTTAGAATTATTTTAATAAGTGGGATGTAAAAATCTTCAATTATATAATATGTTCAATTCAATAAAAAATATCGTAATATTTATAATATGTTTAAGTGATTTATGGACATAAACGTTGAAAAGCTATAATAGTTAAATATTTTAAATCTTATAACACACCAAATAACAATATTTATAAATTATTCTAAGCAAACTTGTAGAATAAATAGCATTGTGATTTGTAGTTCATTCTAGTAACAATCCATTATTTTTTTTTATTTTTACGGAAACTATTTGAGTTGGTAGTTCTCATTTATTCATTTATAACGAATTCACGTGTATTATAAAGTTGTTTTGTAAAATAAAAAATCTTCTGAGGCACTGTCTTGTATTTTAAAGTCGTTTTAAAACTAACATTATGATATAAAACCTTTTTTTTTTAATTGTTAATAATAAAAATGAGTAAATACCTACCTAATTTTCTAAAAGTTTATTCAGACTGTTCTGTGTTTGGGTCTTTCAATGGTATCTCTTGATAAGGAGGACTTGATCGTATCGTCCTCTGTCCTCTGACCCATTTGTGGGCAGATTAGGAAAAAGAGATTGATAAATTACTCGTCGTTTATCAGACAGGTCCAATTAATACGTACAAAATTTCCCAATTTTTTTGCTTAGCGCTTGTAAAAATCTAGAGTTTTTTTTTAAATGTGGTAAATTGGATTAAATTACGGAACCACGAAAAGTCCATTATTTTATATATTATTTCTAGTTAAGGCCTTAACACAGTAAATGTATAAAGGCATTGTGATTTATTTAGTCAAACACTGTTTATTCCACTCTATCCTAACGGTATAACTCTACCCGTATCAAGGAAACATAAACCTTTTCATTAAGGAAACATAAACAAGACTGAATTATGCACGAACTGGTATCAACATGCCCACGCACCTAACGGTAACAATTGGGGGTGGGCATTGTGGCGGAGGGAGGTAGGAGACAACTTCATCAAGCAGCAGTGAGATCTTGGGAATGCATGCAGTGATTAACCACAGTTGCTTGCTGAAGATGTCTCCTGCCTCCTTCCACCCACAATATAATATATGTCGGTACCAGTTTGAACATAATTCAGTCTTGGTTGTGCTCCCCTGATGATGAGGTAAAACATTGAAACCGATAGGTTTATACCGTTATATAAAGTGAAATAAACAGTGTTTAACTAAACAAATTAAAACCCATTATTTTAATAGCTAAAGATGACTGGAAATCTGAGAAATATGGATTTTATTTAACTTTCTAGTTCTTTTTTAAAATATTATTTTGCAACACTTTTAATGTGAAGGATTGATTTGTGTTAATATTGAGTTTTTTTCTGTATCTGACAAGACAATTTTAGACTTTGTAATGACAAAAATCAATTATATCGTGTTAAATTTATAGTAATGAAGTTGTTTAACTGTTTGATTGGTGCAACTCTTTCATAATGTCATAAAAAGATACAATCATATATATTTGATGTGGTTTTGACGTAAGAAAGAAAGATACTAAAATTATATTTGAGTTGATAATGATAAAAAAAGTCCTATGAACGTAATAAAATTCAAATATTTAAACGGGGATTTTCTTATATTTAAACACATTGCGTATTCTAAATTTAAAGAATATATTTTTAGCAAACTAAATCTCTCAACGCAAACAATTTCTTCTGAGAGTACACTTTTACCCGCTTTATCTATTGGGATAAGAATTTCAGAAATACTCTATTGGGGTAGATTTTTCTTCTCCATAAGCTGTAATTTCTTCTGTTTTAGATATCGTCTTCTGACAGTCCATTTCTTGTAGCTTTCATTACTGTTGTGACACCCACGTATTTTTAGGTCATCCTCGTTATGAGCTGATCGAGGGAGGTCTCGGTTCATAGTTTGTTGTCAATTGGGTTATAAGATATTCTCATCACATGCACATATTATCGAAGTTTTCCTTCATTTTCTCATATATGGCGGCAACCTGGAATGTGTGAAATATTAATTCTCGTCTTGTAAGAGCCACACAGGAATTCCAAACTATAGAGAAGTGCTGAACTTCGACGATTTGATTTATTCTTCTCTTTCAATAACCAAACCTGTTATCGTAAAAAAAGTATTTAAGCATTTAATCAATTTAGAAAAATAATTTAAGTAGAAAACATTTGAAATACGAAACAATGAAGAGTAACATTTTATCGAGATTTTATTTAAACAATTCTAAATGGTAACCGATCTCTATTCAGCATGATACATTCAATGATGAAACATTGCTTGACATGCAATACATTTTTTTAAATTTCTTATTTTTTCGCATGTTTCAATGATTTGTAGGATTTACAAGCCCATACAAAATTGATTGATCGTTACGAAGGGAACAGGGTTTTGATATACTGAATTGTTAAAAAGAAATTCGAAGAGAATTTAAAAAATTTGTTTTTGATTTTGAAAATACATTCAAAATCAAAAACAAGTTTTTTTAAATTCTCTATCATATATGTCTATCATATGTTATATGTCGAAAAAATGTTTTCCTAGATAGATAAAACCCTAGCTAAGCATTTAGGAACATTGACTATTAAAGACACAGATATTGACTGCTCAAAATAGTCAGTTTCGGGAAATGGAAATGAAAAGTTTATTTCATGAAAACATGAAAAACAGAACGTTTTTAAATTGAAAATGATTTTATTGTATAAATTGAATATGTTTTGGTGATTTTTATTTTATGCTACAGAATTTTTCTGCTCCAAGAATTTTTGACTTCAAAAGAGCGTGTATAATTTTTTTAGGTTGAACATATTTTTACCCTGAAATATTAGTACGAATTGAATTTTTTTCTCTTCAGCTTTAAAAATATCTCACACATAACATAAATGTTCAACAAGAATTTTCCCTTAGTCTAATAGTTCACCGTTTTTAATTCACCATAGAACACTGAAGTTGTGTTCCGTACACACAATATTTTAGTACTAAGCAAACAAGGATATTGTGAATAATTGGAATTATTATTTCGGAAATAACCAAATTCAAACATAAAATATCTGTATTTTAAACAGTAAACATAAAAATGTGTGTACTTAATATTAACATTTTGTATTTCTTATTATTTTAATAAATTAAATTATTTCGAGAGTTACTAGATAAAATTAAAAACGTTTTATAAATTTGTGTTTATCTATTAAAATTATTATACTCTATAAATGCAATAAAACTATTCATTTTTTAAAGTTAAATTAAATTTCACTTTTAAAGTTAAGTTAAAAATGTTTCATTGAAATCAATATTAAATTTAAAAAAGCGGTTCGCAAATAAGCTATGTTTTATTTTAAGTGTTATGATATATCACTAAGGTACAAATTGCAGCCTGAAAAAGGGAAATCATGTATGGACCCCGCCGCCAAACCAAAATCAGCCACGTGATATTACAGGGAAAAGTTCGCCAGAAATTAAAAACCGGTAAGATGCTGTCTATAGAAAAAAACCGTTTTACTCCACGGTGAAAGATTGGGCTTAATAGTTTTATTTAGGCATAAAATCGATTGAAGCTGAAACTTGTCAAAGCAGACCAGCAGAAATACTCAAGAAATATTGTAGTTGCATAAATGTAAGAGAAATAGTTACAAGATAGAGGAATAAAATCAAAAGAAATATCAGCAAGGTGTGTGCTTTCTATACCACAGTGTTTCGAATTCTGCAAGATTCTTATGGCATGAATAAAGTGAGCAAAAAATGGATACTAAAACTCTTCAGTGCTTTCCAAAGGCCATAACGTGTTGAAGGTTGCAATAAATGTTTAATGCTCTTCAACGGGAAAGGAAAAGAAATAACTTCGTCGATTGTCATGGAAGATGACAATGATTATGTACCATGTTTCTCTACCGACAAGGGACTCGAAAGCGTAGCGCGGTTAGGGATCATCACGGTCCAAAAAAGTCAAGGTGACAAAAGCCCAAAAAACAATGTTGGCTATTTTTTTTGGATTATGAGGGAATTCTACATCAAAACACCGAGGAAATTTGTCACAATATGTGAGATTATTGTACTACAATCGCCGCTAATGCCAAATTCTTGCGCTCACAAGGCTGCCATTCATCCCTACCCTATAGCCCCCTTGGTCTCTACTGATTATTTTCAAAAATGAAATCCGATCTACACGACAAAAAAATTGACGAAGAAGTGATCAATACCATTTTGAGAACAAAACATCAGATTATTTTTTTCAGTCACATTAAAAAAATAATTCATCGTTCTAAAAATGTCTGGAACTACAGGGTGACAATATATGAAAAATAAATTCTTTCTAAAACCTTTAAATATCTTTGGGCGAAATATTTTAGGACCTTACTACATAAGTTGGTTATACGAAATTAATTATGTCGATCGATCAATTTAACCGGCGTTAAATTGAATAAACAAAACCAGTTCTACAGATTATGGTTCTAACTAAAACATTATCAATCCGTCATACTTTGCCTGTGAACTATTATATTTTCGGCTATTATTAAATATAGGATTACTTTTTTGATGACTTCGTACTAAACATTTCTACCAGTCACGAAAATCTATTCGGATTCTAAAATGGCTTTATAATGTATCGGTCTGACAACATATTATGGTTGATGGGCTGGGGACTTATCCATTCAACAATCAGTTAAAATTTGAGTTATTTTCATAAGTTATAGCAAAAATATGTCATATAAACTTGTGTTAGGGTTCTTATGATAGGTTTTGAATATCTCGTTTCGTAGCTTAAATTATTCTTATTATAAGCTATTCTACTTTTGTCGCACATCGCTCAGCTTTGATTTCTGACTACACTTCCATATTTTCAGAGGTTTTCCGAGGATACGGTTCCGATTTCTGTTAATCCCTATTCTTTTCCCGTGTAAGTCATTTTTCATCTGTTTGCCTTGCTGAACAACATCTTGTACTTTGTGCATTTGATGGATGGTGGAGTTTCTAATTAAAAGTGTATCATGCAGATATACGAGTAAATGCTGAAATAATATATGTTAAGGCCTAATAAATATATCTTTAAATTAATTTTTTTCAGTTAAAAAGCGTTATATTTTTTAACTTTACAAAGTTTACATGTTTTAAAACAGGGAGCCCAATCAAAGACTTTTGAACATTTTAAAATCATAATACAGAAAGATTCTTAATCAATAAAAACATAACTGTAATTTTTAAAATATTTAATTATATTTTGTTCCATACGGACAACGGAGATATTTGATCATATTACAATGCAGTCAACGAATAGTAAAACTCACTAAGAATGTATCGTAAATAAAAGTGATTTGAGCTTAACCGATAAAATAGCGATACGAAAAAACGTAGCGTAATCTGAGGACTCTATCTTTACAGGGGCGTTATTTCATGGATTATTATGACACAAATTTGGTTACATACCATTATGCCATGCCATTTTTGGGGAGGGAGAGAGGTTGGCTTTCGCCTCACCTCCATCCACACATCTCGCCATATATGCTCTTCTGATTATCACACGTTTCATCTTTCCCTCTGTTAAAATGTCTTCAATTATCTTTCAACTCTTCCCGTCATCTAATACTTCTTGGCATTCCATTCCTTCCAAGATACGATATAGGCAGATAATCAATTTAAAAATGTATTATGCACAAAAAAAAAAATCAGGAAACCATTAAAGAAAGCAGAATATGATTTTAACTGTTAAATTATACAAATGGAAAAAAACAGCGTTCTTTACTGATAACTTACTCGTTTAATAAAATATGTGTATCCACTTGATTTATTTTGAAAATGCGCCATTTACAGCCTATGAAAATACAAATAGGAAAATAAAAACTAACGATGTTTGTTTTATGTGATTGCTTATAAAAATAACAAAACATCGTTTTATATTACATAAAAACAATCAATATATTTTTAAAACAAATGTCTTTTATACATATATTCGAATAAATGTTTAGTAATTTTTCTCAATGTACTGTATCTGATTTGAAGTCTATTAAAAAAAAAAAAGTGTAATTATGTACATATCGAGCGCCTTCGATACAGTTCGTTTTATATATTTTATATCTTGATAAAACTCTTACTAGTTCGTCGCTCATATTAAAAAATCTTGAATTTGAAATAATAAGCTCTAGTTTATCCGAATTTCTCAATTTTCGCCTAGATAATGAAATCCCTTATATTTTAATAACGATCCCATGAAGTGTGGAGCATCTTTTGATAGGTTCAGATCTCGTACAAAATTCTTAAGTTATTTTTGAGATTTTTTGTATTTTACTTGCAGTTTTAAGAATTTATATTTTTGTCGGCACCATGACCCAATGGTAGGTATGTATGTTTGGTATCTAGGTATCCGGTTTGAATTCCGGTGTTTCCTGATCTTTTTTGATTTTGAGTCTTTTTCATCTGAATTTAACGTTTTTCTGACACCCCTGTTACAAAATAGCGCAAAATGAATTATGATCAATTATTTTTCGTATTAAATTTATCAATTACACAGTTGAATAATTTTTAATCACAAGAAAATGTTCTATTTTAATTATTAGAGATGGAATAGTTAGATAAAAATCATAATTTGTAGGCCTTACAGCAACTGGAGCACTCGGAAATGATATAAATTATAATTCATTTAAAATGTGGTAAATCTCTGTCTTGGTAAGGCAAAACCAGTAATCTTCTTGATTGGTTATTTGCGTTTAGCTATTGGAAACATGTGAATAGCTTGAGAATATCAAATTTATTTCCTTTTGCCTTTTCACCAGAATAAATTTTATTTGTCAATTCCCTGAATTGTTCGATACTGGTGTACCTTGATGCAAATTGATCATAATTTGGTTTAGTTTCAGACATCGTGCCAAAATAAGATACGATATTTTGATAAAATTTGTTATGTGATGTACGTTTTTTATAAGAACAATACTTGTTAAAGATATTTATTTTTTGCAAAATTTAAAAATAGAGAATACACAGTTAAAAAAAATACGCGTTCAATGCTTTTAGCACTTCGCAAAGTAACTCTTTCTGATTTTTTTTTAATAACTCGTCAGTTTACGTGACTGAGAGAAAGATGCATGTCGTATTCGTGACCATTATTCTCAATTAAATAAAGACACCTTATAACTCTCCGACTACTTTTTTCCATTGCACAATATTTACTGATACTCGTATAGTTGAAATAAATTTAAAAAAAAATCATATTTAATTCCGGAAAAAGTCAAATAAAACACACTTAAACATATTCTGAATTATGCTACTAAAATATTCGAAAAAATGTTATAGATTTAAACAAAAAAAAAGAACAAAAGAAGAAACAAAAAACATAACGATTAAACCAGGTAAATAAAATGAGGGAATGTAAAACACCAATACTTTTCAGAAGAATATATTTTTCGTGATATCTTGTATGTTCATTCAACCGAATTTGACGAAAAATGAGAATTCTCTTATCAAAGAAAATATACCTATTTCATGTTTCAATTTCCATTCAAACAAATTTGCTTTGCCTTTACTCGTTCAAAAAAATATCTTCACCTTTCCTCAAAATCCATTCAACAGCTTTATCTAAAATGTTGAAATAAAGGATACGGGATTATTTTTTTAAACTGTCGTATTTTTAACAATTCAGGAGGTCGGTAATATGCACATATTGCATATTTTACAAACAACATCGAATTGCATTTTCTAAACGGATTTTGTGCCGTGAAATATGATAAAACCGTAGCAAGCAATCGATTTCATACTATAGAGATATTATGAAATGTTTAAAATTTTAGATTTGGTGAAAAATAAATGCTTATTTACAATATTTATTTTTTTATGAAATTTTTTAATTCAAACTGAGAAAGGTCCTTAGTTTCAAGAAACTCCTTCGTTTCAAGAACATACAGGAATTTTTGCTCATCCCAAGCACCTTTTACCCATAACATTATCTATATATACTATAAATGAATAAATCCTTGTGTTTAGGCTAAAAATGGGCGAGAACTGCAGATTGTATATAAAGTATTGGACAAAAACTAAAATTTCGTTTTGAGACAAGGGTCTCCTTGTCTCTGCATTTAGTTTCATATTACGCAAACGGTACATATGAAAGCGATTGTTTGTCAGGCAAAATAAACCCAAAATAACGCAAAATTTATTTGTTTCCATATAAATCAATTCAGCAATATATCCCTTTGAAATCGTTGTTCAATAAAATGAGCATGAACCAAATGAAATGTTAATCATGTGTCACTTGCGATTGGGCCACTGCGTTACCTTAACATAATGGGTATTGTAGAGAATCTCGTCTGCGAGTGTGGGTTGAATCGAATTAGACAGAGATCGTGTGATGCTCTTAACGTGACATATTTGATTTACTAAATGCCATATCGGTACTCAGTCCAAAAAATGTTGCGCTTCTTTCTTAGAATAAAGTTTCATTTATAGATCGATTGTAAAAATCAGTTGAATCTTTAATTTACTAAAATTAAAACTTTTTTAAATTTTCTTTTATTGTATTGACTCGACTAATTGACTTTTTGACGTTAACATAGTGGCACAAATCATTTTAGTGTGGGTCTTTAATAAAGTTTTTCGAATCCTCTATTAAATAGAATTCCCTCAATGATTTTCAATTTAATTGTACAATATGAGTTTTTGATCGTGATGCACGAAATTTAAAGTTTCCAAAACTTAAGCAATGAGGGCTGGTATACAAAGGAAAAATATTGTTGGTTCTATGAAAAACAGGTTTTTTGTCGCGTCATGAAATAGACATTTTCTTCTTTCTTTGCATGTTTAGTACTGAATACATTCTATCAAGCATTTTTCCTTTTTGAGTACTTTTGTCAGACTTTATTTTCCCGCTTTCCGTACATAAATACATACGCATAAAGCCCTTTAGATTTTTAAAATCAGAATACATCTTTTCTATTTATTTATAAAGTTATCTATAATACAAACATTTGCCAAAGGCTTTATCTACTCGTATATTCAAATTTATATCTTTAAAACTAATCTAATTTATATATTATGTTTATAAATAAGGTTAGTTTTTAAGGTATACTTCAAAAGAGAATATAACTAAAAAAATATTTGTGTTCATATGCCACGCTTGAAGTTCTGTATTGAGAGTGCTTTGTATTTTGCATGTTAATTGTAAAAATACCAAAGATACGTTGAATATGGGATGTCTTGGTTTATTCACGTTTTGATGGTATTTTTTCTAAGAATGAATAGACCACATAACTTTTTAAAACATTTAATTGTTACCTTTATCTTTTAAGAGTAAAATATTTTTTTTTGATGCTATACAAAATATCTTGCATTGAAAGTTTGTGTATTTTGGTTTCATTTTAAAAGCAGAAGTGAATAAAAATGCTTTATGGTTGCTTAAGCTTCATTCATGAACTAGTATCATAGACTTCAGAAGGTGACGGGAAAAGTAGTTATGTTCAGCCAACTGGAAAAAACCGTGAAAGAACTTCCATTGGAGTGGTGAAGGCGATGGTAAATATCATGATGTTCGTATTTACACCTTTCATAAAGCATTTCAAATTGTGATAAAATTCTTGAACCAATGTTTTTCACAAGAACTATAAACTCTTAATGTCAATACTTTATAAGGGTTTATAGTTCTTGTGAAAAAAATCAGTTCCTTTGCTTTTATTATATTTTTTCTGTTTTGCCAAATATTTATTTTACCAACAGTACTCAAATAATAATCAATATTCACGTTTCATTTAAAAAAATCAATTTGATCAGTATATTTACAATTTTGGAACATTTTTGGTAGTCGTAAAACAAAATAATCTGTTTTATTTCTCTCGTGTTAACAATACAAGATCTAAGGCATTGATTCGTAATTAAAAGCATTTTCTAAGAGATAAGGATGAAAATTTCACAAGTTAGGTAAGAAATAATATTAAAATAAGGGTGTTTCATGTTATCTTTGTTATTCAAAATTTGACTCAATTCTAAAAGAATAGCTAAAATCGATGGGAAGCCTAAAAAGTTGACGAACGTTTTGTCGTGCAGAGCACTAACAATATAATTTAATTTTTTAACGAAAATAAGTTAATATCATTTTTGAAATGCGTTGTTGAGTTTATATTACCTCAAACGCAAGATTTTAATACTCGTATATGAAATATATGAATTATTGAACGTCACTAAGAAAATCCAAATTGGACTACTTAAAACTGTATTATCGTAACATAATTTCGAAATATTAATTTTATAATGAGGCAATGAATTCGTCAAAAAGAAAGTAGTATAACGCCTTCAGATCCATTTTAATTGAAAAAAAAACATATATTTTTTATTTTGCACGACGATATGTCCGACTTTTTATACAGATTACCATAACATACATAACATTTTGATACAGATTTAAGTTTCTTAGTTGATAAAACATCTTTCTTTTGACCCGCAGGTTACGGTCTCGATTCTCGTTGGTACTCAATATTAAAAAAAAGGGTATCTGTCTTGTTTTCTCTTCAGACCTTTTTAACATATTTGTAGTTGGTTGTAAGAGATTACCATATGGCAATAAATCCGCTAGGTTATACTTTATAGTGAAAGTGTAAATTTTGGGTACTTGTGAAAAATATATCATGCTCGGACTTCATGTTTTTTAACCACCGTACATTTACTTTGGCGTTCAATATTTAAAAAAAAAATCGAATTATTTGGGACTATTTAGATATATTGAATGGTATCTCAAAGTATTTATGGGTTTCCATAACTTCATATTTTTTAAATTCATTGTATTTTTTTCGAAACGATCTGATTGAAATAAATAATTTATTTTGCAATACCATCATCGATTGTTTAGATGGAAAATGATAGACACTTTCAACAAGTCAAATAAAAATTTCATTTTCTACAATATGTTTTGTTTTACAATTTACTTGAACTGTGAGACTAACGACTGGTATTGAAATATCTATACGTGCATTTAACGTTTTGTAAACTTTTTTATTAGATGATATAGAATTGAAGTAAATATATTGTTTTTAAAACATTTTATAAATTAAATTCAGGATTATATTTATAATTCAGTTTTAAGCGGAAAAGATGTTTCATCGTATGGTGAGCTTTTTGAAAATTTTCATTAAATTCTTGTGATTTTTAATATAATTGCATAAAAAATCATAAAAAATCATAAAAAAATGTAATTAAATTTTACTTTAGATATGTGGAAGTCTTTCACTCTTATCAGGCCACATTAGTATAAAAACAAATGCTTTATATTAAATTTTTGACTTTGAGATAATAAATTGGTTGAAATTTTCAATAAAAACACATTTATTTTTTTCAATTTGTGCTTTTTGCCTTCTTAATACCATTATTATTCCGTTCTTCAATTTATTTTGAAATAAAATTAACACAAATTGCCTCTTATTTTATTAAATTATCATTTTAAACATATTTTATTACAAAATTATTATCAAAGAAGTGTGAAAAGGTAACGATGTTTGTAATTAAAAAAAAAAAATATTGTGTAAATAATGTTCATACCTATGTATTCTTGTGACAAAAATACTGTTGAGATTGATTGAACTGTACATTTGTCGCTAAGCAAGAAAATTTTGTACAGGGTAGATTAAACTATGCGTATGTCAAAGTATACTTAATGTTTTTACCCAAAATTGATTCATATAGTTATTATTTTAGCTCCTGTTCAAACATTTTGAACAATAAATTATTTAAATAGAGATGATGATGAACCGGAGTACAACAACTTATCATGAATTTTGTCCTGATTAATACCACTTATTTCAATGTCTCTTTCCCGTGCTACTCTACTCCAGTTTCCAACTTCGAGTGTTAGGAAGTCCTACTCAAATAAATCTTTCAATCTTTTCATCAGTCTATTTCTTGGTCTCTGAAGTCACAGTATTGATTCGTTTCATCAACTTGAGTGCTTTCGTATCCTTTATAATCTGCAAGTGTCCATCCCAATGTAGTATCTGATAGACTTGTGAATGATGGATTCTGATAACAGTTTTTTTACACTAGCATCATTGACTGTTTGTGTAATCTTTTTTATTCTAATATAGGTTTACTTTAAGCATTTACTCGTATGTAAGTTTGATTCCAGACACGCAAAGTTCTTGATTTCATAAATATCCTAATTCATTTGAGGGTGTGACGGGTTTACACTTCTTTTTCATGCTTCGTGTCTGGATTCTCTAATATAGGCAATCTTTTTTAAGAAAATATATATATCTTTGGCGGTACAGAGCAGATCCTCAACTGTATGGATATCTGTTCAATTCAAGTTACGGTGCCTTTGACAGGTGCCTTTTAGCGATTTGCGCATCAACATTAATTTCAGGATTTTTTTTCTCCTCTCAATAAAGGCCCCAAATAGCCCAATTTATGGAATTTAAGAGCTCTTGTTCTATATCTAGCTTATGACGTAGTATCTCTGTGTTTAACGTACGATGATACTAAGATATTTGGAACATTCTCTGATTATTCTACATTTCAAATGCATCTTTGCAATTTAGGTTTCTGGTCTTTATGCTCCTTTTCTCGATACCATCAAGTTATAAATCCTGCATACGCCAATTCAATTTAGCAACCTACCTTTCTTTTCTGGATCAAGGATACGAGTATTAAGACTTTCAAGATATTTAAAACTGTTGATATGCTCTGTAAGTTACCCGGTCGGCTGCAGAGATACGCTTTTATAAGACATTCCCCTTAATAACTTCTCTACTGCACTTCTCTGGAATTAATAATGCACTTAGCTTTGTTAGCATTATGAAGGATATGTTAAGATTAATATTTAAAACAGCAAGCAATTTTTCTACTAATATATAAGAAATAAGATACATTGATGTACATTATATTCATTATATTTTTATCCCAAGGAAATCTGTTTTGGTTTATAAGGCCCTTTCCCTTGTCAATAAGTTGAACCGGCCATTCCGAAGACCTATAAAGTGCATATAAATCGTGTGCGTTTTTCTGATTTCTCACAGATTATCAAATATGAAGATTTATACTCTTGCCATCACAATAAATCAAATAAAAAATTGATTTATTGCCATCACAATAAATCAAATTAATATCTCTTTATTCGGGGTGTCTCTTCTAAAATAGCTCATATTTTCTAATGGTCATATTTTTTTGCAAAGTATCGTGAGATGACAAAAATCGCTTTAATTTTACTATTATCCTTCCGATAGTTACTCAATATCTTTAAGATGACCTTTTTGCCTCAAACGGTGTCACATAAACACCTTTGTCACCGAATATGTATTAAAGGGCGACAAAATAAATTTCTGTCTAATATTACGTTTTTCACTCCATATACGTTATGAACGAGTAGGTACATGTTACAGTATTGTACGAGTGAATATGTTGTGAGCTCGTGTGTTTCCTTCCAGCCAACTGGCACGGTGTTGGTTTACCCTCTAACAGGAAAGATAAATATAGCCATATTTACAATGTAATTATACCAATACGAAGAACGATAAGTGGCCATCGCAGTTTTTTTTCAGTTCTTACAATCTCAATAAACAATCCTCGCATTTAGCTCTTTATCTTGTGGGTTTTGAATTTATTAGCCACCGGAAAACACATTTGAAATTAATATCGTAGTTAAAAACTCGATATATTAAATAAAAGTACGTTATTATAACATGAAACGACCCCCGTGGTCCAGTTGGTAAGATAATTAACTTCCCAGGGTTTCGGGTTTGATGCCCGACGGTGCCCATATTTTTTTTGTAATAATACTCACAAGCGTCAAGTACGTGAGATAGTATTGTTGCGGTAGTGTTGCCAAACATGTTACGATGAACAGGTAATTTCCGTGTCTACTCCAGTGGTTTCTCGAAGACTCGATTATTGGGACCGAAGACAATATTATTTACCATGCTCTTCCATATGTCTGAATTGCAAATTGAAACTCGTTAAAAGGCACCATACAAAAAGCACCATACAAAAAAAGGCGAATGTATATAGGTTTCTAAAGGCTAAAGATTCTACAGTTGTTTTTTTGTTAACTTTTAAAATAAAACACCTATGTCGCTGTTTATTCCTAGGGTTCTTTGTGGCTTGGAAATGTCTTCCACTAAATACTTAATGTTTTTAGGTGAGGTCGTCATTTGAACACCTATCTTTTCGAGAGGTTATTTAAAAATGAATAAACATTACATATTCGTTATATTCTACTGAATACTATTATATTAATCTCGTGTAATTCAGAATCCGCAAACACTTTTATTTATAGCTCGTTTTCCTTTTATAAGGTTTGTGTGATTTCTTTGCCATGTATGGTTTATTACATACTCGTATGTTATTATGGAGGAAGTACCTTATTTAATGAGCACAGCCACTTGTAACACATCATATTATGGAGGAAGTACCTTATTTAATGAGCACAGCCACTTGCGACACATCGTATTATGGAGGAAGTACCTTATTTAATGAGCACAGCCACTTGTGACACATCATATTATGGAGGAAGTACCTTATTTAATGAGCACAGCCACTTGCGACACATCGTATTATGGAGGAAGTACCTTATTTAATGAGCACAGCCACTTGCGACACATCGTATTATGGAGGAAGCACCTTATTTAATGAGCACAGCCACTTGCGACACATCGTAATGCTTCAAAAATATTTTACTATTCATTTTTACGCTCGATAAAAATAGGTTAATTTCCCAAAATGATGCAACTTTATTTTACATTTTTAAATTAAACTTTTATTATTCTTCTTGTAAAAAATCCACTCTTAATAAACCATTTAACTTTTATTTTATCTTAGTTGAAAATTATTGACAAATATTATTTTGATCAAAATTGTATTCATACATGTACTAAAGTGATGTATGTCAAAGAGCCGTTCTTTAATGTCATGATATTGGATTTTTTTTTCATAACCCCTTTACTCTCAGTTTATCTGTTTTATGATATTCTTAACAATACTAATATACACATGATGCTTAAAATAATCAAAATATGTGGACTTTAAAATAAACCTTTAGTCAACTCGACCATTACAAACTGTCCTTGTTAGAGGACGCTGGGTCTTTGAGATCATTTTAATATTTCAGAAAAAAAATATTTCTCGTATTGCTATTAAAAATATTTAAGTTGCGATACAAAAGTGTAGATGAATTTGTAATTCTTTTGAACATAGCATTTGTT